>CAJUYH010002094.1:0-42587 GCA_910591685.1 Galerucella tenella | reverse complement strand
TTTTGCATCACCCTAAATCTCCGAAAAAAAAATGTGTTCATTATAAATGGATCAGAGATTAATCAAATAATTAGTTTCAATAAAAAAAAACGTGTATATTTGTCAAAAAATTTTATTATCCAATAATAAACTCGCTTTAAACATAAAAAGTATTCTTAGAAATTAAATAAATTAAATACAAATTGATTCTTTTTAAAGAAAAGGTTCAGTGAGAACCTGCATGAGAACTTTTAATAAAGAGTATTTTCACCTCTAGAATTTATGCTTGAAGTCGCCTGCCCATGCTGTTTACCAAATTATTGATATTCTGTTGAGGAATATTTCGCCATTCTTCTTGGGCCGCATGAACAAGCTCTTGTACACTCCTGGGTGGATTTCTGCGTGCTGCCACTGCCCTGGCAAGCATATCCCAAGCATGTTCTATGGGATTCATATCAGGAGATATGGCAGGCCAGTTCAAACGATTGATCCCTTCAGTTTCAAGATACTCATTTACAGCTCTGGTCCGATGAGGTCGGGCGTTATCGTCCATAAAAACGAAGGAATTGCCAAAAGCTGCGCGCCATAGTCTCACCAGTCATCGTTCCCTCCACATGAATTAATTATGTGCGATCATTTAACATGATACCAGCCCAAAACATAGCACTTCCTCCTCTGAAGGGCGGCACGGGGCGAGCATGGGCAAGCTGAGCAACTCTCGTTGGATCCCGCCACAAATGTATTCGATGGCTATCTTGTACCAAACAAATCCTTGGCTCATCGAAAAAAAACACCGAATTCCAAAATTATTCAGGCAAGACCGCGTGTTCTTGAGCCCACTGTAGTCGGCGAACTCTGTGCTCAGGTTGTAGTCTGGGCACTCTTATTGGTCGGCGACACCTCAAACCTGTCGCAAGTATTCGTCTTCGTAATGTCGAGATCGATACTTGAACTCCCAACGCATCTCTCATATCTCTTTGGAGTGCTGGTATTGCCATGGTCGGGTTTCTTCGGATAGTTAAGTGGATATAGCAGTTCTGCCGCTGATTAGTAACACGCGTTCTACCGCTTCTAGGTCTATCACGAAAAGAATTGGTCTGGAGATACCGGTTTCATACACGAGACACATCACTTTGCCAAATGCCAACTCTGTTTGACAATGACCTTCTTCAACTAAAGCCACTATTCTTGCACGGTAAATCTCTCTTATGACTTGACGATTCATGTTTGCACTTAAAATGGTAAAAATCAAATGTCTTGAATGTTAAAATGATCGCACTAAACATGTTATCTTACAAAAAAACTGTAAACATCTGTATATTGCGAAAAATATGGAACATATTGAAACGGTAAACATTGTTAAACAAGCCAACAAAAAATTGTTAGCGCAAAAAAATTCCTTCGCATCCGAAGGAGGTGATGCAAAACTTTTGAATCTATGTGTATATTGATGCTGTTGCTGTAAGAGATCACAAGAACAAGCCTATGAACGTCTAATGAAAATGTAATTTAACTGGTAACAGACGTAATTCAAACAATAGCTTCGTGCTCGAGTTCATTTCAATTAAACTGTATTTAACGATACTAATGAAGAGAAGTAGAGGAAAACTCCAAATACATTAATGTTCTTTTAATTCCGAACTATCTCATTTTAACGGATATTTTTTTCGGGCTAAGTTCATTCGGATTTTGGAAAGGAACTTTTAATTATCAACCATCTATTTTTATACTTAGACTATACAACGATCTCCGTACAAAAAAGCATTGAAAAATTATTACGTGGTAAATAATATTCGAAAAATGATCATCGGCAAAAACTGAGTCTTGTGTATCTGTAAGATTTTGAAGGGTGGGTGACCCCACAGCACTCAGTCCACAATTGGCCCATTGTGCATCCTTCTGAGGTTCAGACTTCCTTCTGGCTCGTCATCCAGCCTACTTGTTTGAAGTAGGCGATAACGTCGCCGGAAGTAAGCTCGCTCACGCTGGCTTGTGCTGCCAGTACTCACAGAATACAGAAAACCTAAATCATACCTAAATTGAGAGAGTGACGGATATTCACAAAGAATGTGTTCGACAGTCTCATTTTCCTGATCACATCCTCTACAAAGTGAAGTGTCAGACAGACCCAGTCTGTAGAGGTGTTTTCGTAGTTGGCAGTGACCGGTCAGAATACCCGTGGCTGTCCGAAGATTCTGTCTGTTCATAGTCACGTATTTTTTGGCTACTTTTCTGTCCGGATACCGCAGCAGTTCCTTGGCAAGCCTGCAGCCTTCTGCATCGTCCCATCTACCCTTAATCTTTTCAAGGCAGACCAATGAAAGTGCCAGGTCCCAGGAGTTTTTGAGATGAATAAACCATAACATATAGGGTGTTTTTTCTTCCATGGAATCTTCCATTTATTAAAAAAATACCACTTCGTGCATCTGCTGCATAAATCTCGAAAGTAAAATATGAAAGTTATCGGAAATATATTTTTTAATCTAGATACAAATGTAAAACCAATTTATCGACTCTATATACCACAGACTCTCGTGGCATATTCGACTTTAATCAAGCTCGAATGCGAGCTGGAAAGTAAAGAATGAAAACCTTGTTTGTTTGGTAAAAAACGATGAATCCAGATGTAATACAAGATTAATTAGAATTGATTTGACTTTGAGTTAGCTGGAAAGTGGCAATTAAAATTCGACATATTTTGAAATTTTCTATAAATAGACGTATTGTGATGACGTGATGTTAAAAACAATAAAATTGTCAATGAAGAAGTGTCATTTGTTGTATGTATGTATGTATTTTGGGGTGACATTCACTGAGGCCTAAAAGATCTATAGTGCCCCCTTACTTCTACTTAGTTTCTGAGGAGAGTCTCAGAAACTAGTAGCTCCTTTAGTTCTATTTCCCGGAGGAATTTTAGGATGTCTACAGGCTTCAGCTTAAGTAAATGTTCCTCTTCTATCCAGTAATCTCCAAGGTGCTGTGCTCTGGGGTTCTGAAGTGCTGTGCAGTTGGAAAGTATGTGGATGGAGGTTTCTTCTTCCATGCCACAAAATCTGCGTTCTTCTTCCTCCACTATTTTGAGCTTTTGGAGGTGCCCATTCAGACGACAATGTCCCGCTAGGATCCCTGTTAAAACTCTTAACGCAGTTTTACTTTGACTTATGCATTCATTTGATCTGAACAGGAACAGGAGTCTTTGATTGTATAAGCCCTACTACATCTTTCCAATGTCAGATCTTCTCTTTTTATCGGTTTCACCTATTACTTCCAATATTACATTGGGGCTGATTCCGCAAACGGGTTCCGGGCCCCAGAAAGATATTTCAGTCCCCCTATTTCATTTCCTTCTATTCCAGTGTGTCCTGGAATCCATAGTAAGGTGACTATATTGTTCTCGCCTAGTTCATTGAGTTTGTCTAGGCATTTCCACACCATTTTGGAACTGATTACACAAGAGATCAGTGCTTTAATGGATGCTCGACTATCCGACATTATGATAATCCTTTGTCTTCTGTATCCCTCATCAATATTGAACTGAACGCACTTTCTTGTGGCGTGGATTTTCGCTTGAAAGATACTTGGGGTTTTTCCCAAGCTTTCAGAGTGTTTGGTTCCTGGCCCGAACACTCCTATCCCAGTTCCTTACGGCTCAAAAGCAATGGAGTGTCATCTCGAGATCCCAATAATACGATTTGAGACACCCGGTACAGCAGAAGAAATAATAAATAATTTATATTTCCACTTCTTTACTCCAAAAATTTTTTCAATTTGTTAGCATTTAAATACACACTTTCTGTCGGTGTTTTTTCCTAAAATCAACATCTTGCAATTTTTATTATCCGTGCTCTTAAAGACTGTTTGTTTTCATTTAGTTTCAAGTTAACTTCAAGTTTAAATGAAGGAAAGTATCTTTCTCCATACCCTGTAAGAGCTTCCAACGTTTTCGAGTATCTCATTCGCAAGATACAGTTACGGTTGAACTCTCTTATTATTTCCTTTCTTTCTTCCTCCGAGCAAATTATCCAGAATTTGTCGATAAACGAGTGTAAACCTCAATGAATCCAACTTGTACAATATTTCCAACAGAACTGAAAATGTTTTTCTAGAACTGATTCTACAAAATCAGTATAAAAGTCAGTATAGTTATACCTTTAATATTTTTTACCAAGATCGTATTCCAAATGGAAGAATGTCGATAAAAGAAACTAGTGAAGTCTTTTATTAGGTATATTTGAAATTATAACAATAGTTATAAGTCAAAAGCGCTCTTATCGTGCGGATTCAAAGGTCACTAACCATATTGTCACGAACTCACTAATTCCGAAGCCGGTCCTGTCGCAAACGATGAATGCGACCTTTCTAGACCTTTCAGTATACAGTGAATCGGTAAACAGTTTCAGTATACAGTGAGTGAACAGAAGTGAATATAAATAGTGTTGAATATAAATTAGGACAATTATTATACCGAGTGTAGATAAATTAGTAGACATTAAGTAGTGTGTATATAAATTAAGTTTATTATAGTGTGTAAGTGTTTATTTAATAAATCAATAGTACTTAGCCATAGTGAGTGTATAATTTTATCCCACGGTGAAAAAACTGTTTAAATAAATAAGAAAAACATTACAATATGTATAAAATCAGAAGACAGAGGTTAGCAAAATGTTAGATTACAAATATACCCGGAGAAAATAATGATAGTTGATGTTTCCTGCACACTGGTTGACGAATTTCCACTTTTTCATCCATTCTCGAAATAATCTATCAGATTAAGTACCATTTTTTTTGCTTGAGGATGCAAAATATCGGAAAATTGCTTCCTATTATTAAATTTGAATTGTCAAAGTCACGAAACTGACATTTAAATAAAAACTTCGCTGGTGAAAGAATTTTTAGAATCGCTGAAAGCTGAATACATTTCCTTTTTTCTTCCGTCGAAATTGCATAAGTCTGTCTTATTCAACTTACGGATTTTATTTGGAAGTTATGATTAAACGCAATAAAAGAAAACAAAAACGGTGAGCATGTCTTTGTTGATTCGTATGACCCGCATGATAAGACTGCATTTGACTATATTTCATAATTAAACTAAATTTGTTGTCTCTTCTTCAACTTTAATGTTGATATCATCTTCACAACCTGGATCATCGCATATTTCCTTGTTTTTAACATGATCGCTCAAATGTGCGATAATTCGATCTGCCAAGTGAACTAACTGAAAAATTAAAGTTTATTTTTCAATAAAACTTATTTTAAAGTACAAATTTAATATAAGAAAGAACCATTCTTGTCACTACTGGAAATCGAGTTTTCTATTAAAATGTTTATTAAATTCTTGTCTGTCGCTGCTTTCCAGCCATAGTTTCCACAATTTTGGCATTCCTTATAATATACCTACATTAAAGGAAAGCTCAAAAGACGTCTTATGAATGAAGTTCACTCGATAGATCTTTAATGATACGCCAGTATTCCCCCAATGAACTTGAGTTAAAATTAGAAGACAAGTTTTTATCTTCTGTAAAACTTAGTCAAGAACATATCTTAAAAATTCTGATTTAAGAAACTTTGTAAAATCTAGAAAGGATCTTGATATATTTTTTACCAACTTCCTCTATTTTAAATGAAATTTTAAAAAGGAAATAACCGAATATTGATTCATATTTTAACAGGGATATCTCAAGCTACTTACGGAGAAATTCTTAGGGATATACCCAGTGCAACTATTAAATAATTCAGAAACAACCATGAAAATAAAAAATTAAAATAACTGAATATCAAGAGAATTATAAAAAATTTCCATTAAAATCACAAAAACCTCAGTATAATTAAACTGCACACGAAATAAACTTGACTGACAAAACCATGGAGATGGACAAACTGCTCTCTACTCTATTTTTGAAATGAAAACAGGGACTTTAATTAAAGTTGGTAACGCTTGCCATTTATTATTTATAGTTAACAGACAGATTCAGACAATATAAAATATTATTAACTATTTTCATTTTCTGATATCTGATATACCACTCTATATTGTATTATTACTAGATTTCATCATCAAAATGTTTTCACAACAATTGGTACACGGATCGAATATGTGAATAGTTACATTTAATTTATTTAAATAATAGTATGTGGCAGGAGATAAACTTTTTGAATTACTTGTATATTGTACATTACCATGATGCCTAATCAACGCAATGATTATATTTCCTTTCCTTTCTTTAAATACACAATCAATTCCATTTTTATCATGTTATATAGGGCATAAGATTTCATACAGGGTGGGGCACTATGAACGAACTATTCTCTGGCGTCTTAACGGCGAATTTAATTAGAAAAAATAAGACGTAGAATTATGTAGATCACTTAGGACTATAATTTCAAAATATTTTGGAATATACAGGGTGCTCCAAAAAAGCGTGCCGTATCAAAGTTAGGTTCCTTTAAATGGAACACCCTATATTTTATCACATTTTTGAATTGTACTATTAAAAATAATGTAAGTTCTTTAACATTTCCCTATACCTATCTAGTTCAGTTTTCAGGATAAATCGATTTTACATAATTTGTAGACCCTCCGAAAAAATACAATAACTTCAAAATAAAAACGAATAACCACATTTGCTTTACACCATCTCACTAGAAGCTTTCAACATTCCGTTTCCAATATTTACTGGTATGCCATCATATACAGGGTGTTTTTAATATGACAGTATAACACTAACCATTCAATACCATAAATTTCTGGCTTAATTTAAATGGAACACCCTGTATCTGTTGGGTCTGTTAAACGTGGGAATTTATTACCTTTCAGTTGGTATTAATGTTGCCTATATCTAACTCTGATAGTTCTCGAGAAATTTTAAATTTGTTTTTTAATATCCAATTATTTGCTGACTTCTAGTTACCTATGACATGATACGCCGATGCAAAGTTTTTAAAAATTTAAAATTTGTTATTTTGACAGTAAGTGCTTTGTTGTATGATTTATTATTGATAAATTAAAGGTCTCTTAAATCAGAATTTCATTAAGTGTACTCCATCTTTAACTTTGCAATAAGATTAGTAAAAAAACTTAACGCTAACTGGAAGGAAATTTCGTAAATTTTCACGTAACAAACTACCCGAACTTTTAGATGAAGTTTCACTATCTACAGGACAAAAAAATGTGGCTGCAGTTAGATGGTGCGTCTGTTGATTACAGTATAATTGTCCGGCGTTACCTGAACAATATTGTTCCACAAAAATGGATTGGGCGAGGGGGTCCTTATCTTTGGCCGCCAAGGTTCCCATGCTTGACGCCATTAGACTATTTTCTTTGGGGTTACATAAAAAGTATTGTCTACAATACAAAGCCAACCACTCCTGAGAACATGAAGGATAGGATAAGGAGAGCGTTTCAAACAGTAACACCAGAAATGTTAAAGAAAGTGAACAATAAATATTTTAAAAAGAGGGTTCAAATTTGTATCCAACAAGATGGGTGTCACTTTGAACACCCTCTTTGAATTTTTTGTACCTAGTTATTTTTTTATAATTTTGAAGCTTATTGTATCTGTATGCCCAAAAATAGTGTACTTATCCTTAATAAAATTCTGATTTAAGACACCTTCAATTTATCAATGATAAATCATACAACAAAGCACTTACTGTCAAAATAACAAATTTTAAATTTTCTAAAACTTTCCATCGGAGAATCATGTCATAGCTACCTAACTAGATGTCAGCAAATAATTGAATATTAAAAAAACAAATTTAAAATTTCTCGAGAACTATCAGAGTTAGATATAGGCAACCCTAATACCAACTGAAAGGTAATAAATTCCCACGTACAACAGACCCAACAGATACAGGGTGTTCCATTTAAATTAAGCCAGAAATTTATGTATTAAATGGTTGTGTTATTCTATCATATTAAAAACACCCTGTATATGATGGCATACCAGTAAATATTGGAAACGGAATGTTAAAAGCTTCTAGTGAGATGGTGTAAAGCAAATGTGGTTATTCGTTTTTATTTTGAAGTTATTGTATTTTTTCGGAGGGTCTACAAATTATGTAAAATCGATTTATCCTGGAAACTGAACTAGATAGGTATAGGGAAATGTTAATGAACTTACATTATTTTCAATAGTACAATTCAAAAATGTGATAAAATACAGGGTGTTCCATTTAAAGGAACCTAACTTTGATACCGCACGCTTTTTTGGAGCACCCTGTACATTCCAAAATATTTTCAAATTATAGTCCTAAGTGATCTACACAATTCTGCGTCTTATTTTTTCTAATTATATTTGCCGTTAAGACGCCAGAGAATAGTTCGTTCATAGTGCCCCACCCTGTATAATTTGTATGTCTACAACTATTTTTGCGAGATAAACTGAAAGAAATATCTGCGTAAAAGAGCTATACCTTGTTCTTGCAAGCTCCAGTGAAATATATTTGAGATTTTGGGAAAATTATTAAAGATTAATATGTTTTTGATAAGGAATATTCCATTTTGGAAAGATTTGTCTACTTTGTCCATTTCGACTTACATTATTAGAGTGAGCAGTGTCCACTGTAAGGAAGGAAGAGAGGAACTCACCTCATTTGCACAAACAGCATCATTTTCCATCAACCTTCCATACCGCTCCATCAAACCAATCGCCTCATCTTCAATACCCATTAAAATACAACTCAACGCCATGTTAACTACGATATAAACATCTTCTGGAGATAAACTCAACGCTAATCGAAAAGCTTTTATAGAATTATCTGGATCTTTTAGCTCCAATAAAGCAACTGTAAAAAAACAATCTACGTTCACAAACATCAAAAGCCCGAATACTAAATTTAAAATTCGTAAATCCTAAGTACGTCGCATCCGCCAAAAATTAAACTAAGCGCATTCGTCAAATTTCAAAAAATTCAGTTAACAATTAGGTTAAGCAAATGTAAATAAAATAGAAGGAACACCTTTGACATCGCAGGAGATATTATTAACGTAGAGAATTTTAATTATCTGATCTCATTAAATACGAGTAGTGAAGCATTTCCATTTAATTAAAAATTTCTTCAACCGGACATAATAATAATATACCCAATCAAGAATTTTAATTAGAACTTGAACCATTTTCAATTTACGTATTGTTGTTGAAATGAACAGGTTAAAAGACATTTATTTGTGCTATCAATAAGGAAGAGTTGAGTGGCATTCTATAAATATTTTAAAGGTCATTTTATACCGTATGGGCCAATAAGCCTGTAGATATAAAAGAAACTCAACTATTAGAGAGCGTAGTGTGAAACCCTCAGCTGGGAGTATTTCTCCACCATAGTTTATGGCATGAAGGAAAGGATCTATATAGCAACACTCATTCAGTATTATAATTTAAAAAAAAAACATTGAAACAATATTTTTTCTGCTCGAAATCATTACAGTGAAGTGAAAAAATGTATTACTATTACCGACTGACAGGGTGCTGATGGCAAGCACAACCTCTTATTACCTTAGATCCTGCTACCCCAGCCTCAATATTGATTAGTATCTTTTGCACTTTTGTACAAAAGGGTGTGAAACACTTTGTGGACCTTAGAATTGGTATCCATTGCTCAAGAATCTGCCGAAACTGCAAGCTAGCGTGAACTAATGAGCCTCCGATTCATGATAACGACTAAATCATCTAGGCTGAATGTCACTTTCAAAGCTACGCTCCTTCTCGTGTTCACCCCTCATTCATTATTTTGTTAACTCTAATTTACAAATGTAACTTGGTATTTTTACGCGAGATCCCCTTGATATAACGGGAACTGTTATTCAGTTCCCACTGCATTTTTGTGATAAAACGGTAATAGGGGAGAATGTTAATGACGTAATTTGTGACGCAATAAGTTATAAAACGGGATCTCTGTCGGTTCCCGCACCTAGAAGTATGGTTACTGGCGGTTATAGAAATTTAATTGACAGGAGTGACATTTGAAAATGAGAAATTTGATGGAAATTTCAGTATAATATCAAAGATAATTCATCATTTTAAAGGTGCTTTCGATTATTCACTTTTGGCTGCTAGTAGCAGCTCGTAGTGACTGAATTCCGTTTGTTTATTACTGGGCGTGACGCCTAGTCTTACCTTCCCCTTGCCCCTCAAGCACATACCGAAAAGTATGAGCTTCAAGCCACGTTTGTCCGGTTTGACGTTTATTTAAAGGTTAAGATTGTGCCGATTACGATTTAAACCTTACAAAAATATCTAAATATATAATAGATATTTACGTAATTAGTTATGAAAAGAGCGATATTGTTCAACAAGCGTAATATTTGCCAAAACGAGCGCTAGCGAGTTCTGCAAATTACGCGTGTTGAACAATGTCGCTCTCTTCATAACGTGTTTACGTACAACGTTTTATCTAATTCCGCGCTTTCATAATATTCAATAAAATCTTCAATTACAATGATAATATTGAAGTGGAATCAAATGGTGTTAGAAAAGTATTGTTACTATGATGTATTCACCCAGAAAATTGACTTACTTTAAATAACTGTGTCCTGAATAATGTTTTCAATGTTTATAAATCTCAAAATACTATTGAATTAAAATGATGGGTTAATTTTACAGTTCAAATGATGAAATAATTGTCAGTTTTGACAGTACCTACCCAATTAATAAATTATTCTTTGAAACTCATGTGGTATCTCTATGTTGAAACATAAACAGTTACGTAAAGTTTTTACATAACTAATTTTCATAACTGATATATGAAGGTTATGAAAAATGTGACGTTACCTAACGTCAAGGAGTGACGTAAAGTGTCACATTTGATAGCGGAATTAGATAAAATTATATTATCAACAACATTATAATTGAAAACTGATCTTCTAACAACACAGGAAAATAATCATCCAAAACTCGTAGCCTAACTGAGTTCGGTGCAAGGCACCTCGCGAAATAATTTTGGTGCTCGATCAATAATAATAGTCTTCACCACCTTGGTGTGCAATATACTATTCTATTATAGTGCCCACTGTTGCTCCTATAGGAGATTCTACATAATATATGGAAGATAAATATTTGCCGAATCTGTATATATAGAAACTAACCTCCCAAAACTGTGAATGAATCTGCAGCGTCTGGTCTAAGATTTACAGCGGCACATGCGTAGTTAAAAGCAGATGCTGGCTGCATTGTTGCTAAATGGCATAGGCCTAAATTGAAGAGGATTCTCCAGTTCAATGGGTCAAGCCACAAGGCTCTTTTCAAACAGCTTATCGCCTAAAAATATAAGTTGAATAATCCTTTATACGATCAATGGAAGTTTGTATTTCCAGATTTAGCAGTCAATGAGGAAAGGTTAGAAAAACATGGGAAGAATACCCACATGATTTCAAAAGATGGACTGTTTTTAAGAGATAACAACAAATATTGAATGCCAAAATTAACTGTCATGTTTAGCTTCAGAATAGTATATTCTGTAACAAGTAAGTAGGTATCTGTGATGTCAATATTCAAATTCAACTTCAATGCTAGATCTAAGTTTATAAACTTTATAATTACTCAACTTAAGAACGTCCGGGTTGAGTGTAATAGTCAACATTAGCAGAAAATAAATAAGCTTTGTAACTTTTGAACTTTTAATTAAAAAGCACTTGGATTGAAATTCTTTCCTACTAGTAGAAGCCATTTTGAGATAATCGGTCCACATTCACGGAAATAGTAATTAAATTAAGTATGTCAAAGAAAATTAAAGTACTCTTTAATATAGGTAATAAGAGGAAGCTCTAAAGGAAGTTGTAGATAATAATAGGTTTATTGCAGTGACTCCATTTTCCATCATTAAGAACAAATATATCTCCTTTTTCTTCTATAAAACGTTAAAATAAAGTGTTTTCCTCCCGACTGCTCCTGAAAAAGCATCCGATAACACTACTTGAAAATACTCGATTTCCCTATACTATTTCTTCGTTTTTGATTTCTCGAGTTATAGTTTCATTTTCAAACGATGTGCTTAAACCATATGGAGGTTAAAGAGAGAGGAGGGAAGGTAAGCGTGGTAGTGATTTAACCAACTTTCGACGGAAGTCGCCATATTGAGAAGCCACATTGTGTCAACATAGATAACCTTAATATACTGAAAATTGAAAAGCCACGTTAAAAAAATAGTGATTTTCAGTATTAGAAACGTTATTTATGAGTATTAGTATGAATTTAAGTTCATATTGAGTTGTACAATAGTGTTTATCCAATATATACCACCTTAAAAAGATGCATAATTGAATAATTTAATGTACGTCTCTGGTTTGTTTACGTTTCAACGGAAGTCGGCCATAATGAGAAGCCACTTTGGTCTCTCTCTTCTACCTCCATGGCTTAAACCATGCTTAAACACAATCATTGATCAAATTTGACGTTTAAGATGTATTTATTAAAGTAATGTCAGATGCACAGCCTCCGTTTCACGTAAGAAGAAGCCATTTGAAGTTGCAGTCGTATGAACGAGCTTGTTGTCAAAACCAGCGCCATATTAGGCCGTGCAGGGCAAACAATTTAGAAGGATAGGTTAGTTTTGTATTGACTGTTCAGTCATAAATAGTGCTCAAGACTTTTTAGTCGAACTTATCAGTATATTTTGCTTCAATTTTTAGTATATTTCATTAGTGTTTAGTATATTGGTCATTTGATTAGTATTTTTTATTTGGAATATATCACTTTTCTAGTTTTTATAAATATTGTTATTGAACAAAACTGAACAAAATGCCTGCTACATACAGCCTGATATTTGATTTTTGATTCTGTTAAATCATCTCTATTGTTTGCTGCTAACCACATTTCTCTACGCTTCTTACTTAATTCATTCTTGTGCACCAAAAATGTGTTCTTTAAAACAGCTGGGACCTTAAAAAAGCTTACTTGGTCTCGGTTTAAACGGCTCCCACAACCGACTACAATACAAGTTGTTGGCATTTTGAAGTAAGTGTTCCACTCCTGAAATCCGTAAGCATACAAGTTAAATACTGCAGGTGATATCTTCCAATTCAAGCAAGTGAAATTTTAATGCCAGCAATTTCATAAAAGTTTCACTTTCATTATAATATTGTATATGCTTTAGTCAGTGTGTACTTACCCGTAAATATTAAATAATAATTCTAAAATAAGTCTAAAAACCACTAACAAAAAAATAATGTTCTTATATAGGTACACAACCAAAAGTTGGTCCTAAATTGATTTACCCAGCTTAAAAGTTTTATAAAACTGAACTTTTTATTGTATATTATTAGTATAGAGACACCAAAGCAAAATAAAAGCACCTTTCTCCAAAATAAACACTTATGTATACCAAAATCCATAGTCTACAATGTATTAAATCACATTTGTTTGCCCTGTGTCGCCATATTGAATTTTATTTGACAGGTCACTGGATTGCCTAATTGTAAAATTGACATTCGACTTCTAATCAGTAACGTAACGTTTTTACATTTTGTAGGTTAACGCAAAATAGCATGTATTCATCGTATGTATAGTTCAAATAAAACATTTGGAATTATTTAAAGCTTTTCGAGATAGTTTCCCATACAATATACACTGGTAAGTATATGAAAATACTTGGTATTTATACTCTCAATTAACGATTGGCGATGTTTGTTTGTAACGCCAGTGACAGATGACATAGATGAACGAGACCGATTTTGATTTCTGCGCAAGACAGTTGGCAGACTTCACGTGGCTTCTTCTAGTCACTAATAGAGAGTGTCGATTGGTCTTGTCAAACAGGAAACAAACTTAGCATTGGTTGATGACTGATATTTACCTAAAGCAGCTCATATTACATATCATGTGACTTCAATAATACATTTTTATAGTTGCAGCCATGTGTGAATGAAATAATCACTGCGTAATATTCGCTTGTCAACGTTGAATAAAAAAAATATTGGGAAGAACAAAAAATAGATATCAAAAACAATATATCCCTTCAATGGAAAAAGATAAATAAAAATCCATCATCATATATATACATGATGTTTTCACATACAAGTTTACTTTATCACTTACCGCGACATATTTTTGTTTTGCGTAAAAACAAACCCCGATATTATTCCACAACGCCTTCGAATCCGGTTGATAATGGATGGCCATTTTGTATTTTGACAACGCCACATCGTAGTCCTCGTGTTTCTGGAAAAAACGACGAATAAATCTGATGTAGCTACACGTAGTTAACTATTGTGAGATCTGGAAACAAAGCATAAAGAAGCATGCACACGTTGACTGAATACAGATTTAATTATACCGTCGAAGAAGGGACTCTAAATGATATGGAACTCTGTCTGCACTACTGACGATGAATTTAATAATGTTTGTATAGTTTGGCAAGTTTATCTGCAGCTACGGGGCATCGGTAAGAGGCGAGGAAATATTGCGGTATCTGTCATAAACGTACAAATGGCGTACGGTACCTATTTTACCTGTAAAATGTGTCAAAAACTGATGCTCAAGCCTCAAGTCTTGTTTATAAGTACGGGCACAGAATACACCATCCCAAGAAGAAACGAAGCTTGTGCTATTTTATAATTCATTGTCTGAGTGCGCATGTCTGACAGTCGCCATTTTAAGCCCGTCATCTGTCAATGACATGTGATTTTATTGTTTACCAAAGAATTTTCTTTGTTGTAAGGTTTTTGATTATTTAGGTACATATTTTTGTGTTTTGAACGATAAAATTTGTTCACAAAATTAAATTTATTAGTTATGGCACCAAAAACTTGTGCAATTCGTGGCTGTCATTCAACTGATGTAGACGGAATAAGTATGCTTAGATTTCCTAAAGACCCCAGAAGCTAAATCTTATATTTATATATTTTTCACAATATTTGTTAAGCTGTTAAATTAACTTTAACAATTAAAACTTTGTCGAAACAAGTCATAAAAATAAACAATTATTATTTGAGATTCTTCGGTTTCACTTTTTTGCGTATGGTTAACATCTAATTTACATTTTTTGAACAATTTTCTCTGTGTAACTTGATCCTTTATCTGCCAACGTCAGTTTGAATGTCACGAAATTTTGCCCCCAAAACATCAAAGGACTTACGCCGGCTTTCGTTTTTTGTTTGGCTGGTGTATTCTACGGTACGGGCACTGATAACCTCATGGAGCTAGTATTGAGAGGAGTCGCTACGCCTATCATAAAAGTGGTATCGGTTTCGCCATTTTACTTCCACTTCTCTGTCAACTTGACATTAGTATTGTTTTGTGGATGTGAATTGGGTATTTTTGGATTTTCTTTTTGTTAGTGTCGTTTTTTTCTATTTTAATAATTGAACAATAATGGTTTCTTGTGCTTCACGAAGTTGTACAAGTAGAGACAGCGTAAATACGAAAAAATAATCAGGAACAACATATTATAGGTTAGTAAACAATCGAAAGGACTGTACTGGAATATATTTCTTTGTGCTCCAAAAAGTTTTATTCAACTTCATATTATATTTAATGTTTGTAGATTTCTTAGAACTCCATCAATAAGAGATATGTTGTTGATATCTGTAAAAAGAGGTTCTTGGCAGCCAACAAAATACCTACAGTGTTTCTATATTATCAATTTCACTAGTGAATATATGTTTATTGATTGAACATTTAAATAGTCCGGCTCTGCCGACGACGCCATATTGCTCACATCACAATGTCACTCATGTGATACCACTTTCCTATTATAAGATAGTCGACTGTGTCATCTCCTCTTAATAGTAGCTCCATGGATAACCTCAAGCTTGCGATGTCTATTGTAAAACTGAACAGCATATGAAATTTTAATAGAAATCCCATCACTATATAAATCCAGAGATATTTATAATAATCAATATCGGGAAATATATTTACATAATATAATAAAGGTTATTGATAAACCTAAGGAAATTTCAAATTAGGTACCTGTATAATGCATCCTATCGCCAACAAAGCTTTCGGGTGCGTGGGCTCCAGTGCAAGAGCTGAGCTTAATCTTTCAAAAGAATATTCCGTTTGACCTAGTTTCAGGAAAAGAAGTCCAGATTCAGTTAACATACTTACACTATCCGGACAAGTTCTGAAAATGATTGCAGGATTACTGATAAAATATGTTTTATTCTCTTAGATAAATGGATATTCTTGTTGAATACTAACGCTCTATGAAATATCTTTTATAACAGATAAATGGATGTATACAAATAACATCCCCAGAGTATGACACTTGGGAATTTCCCTGTATTTTATCGAATAAGTTGCTATTATTAAAGTCGCGCTCCTGGAATCTGGTTTATGTATATTCCATTTCCCAATGTGGGAGAAATGTACGACTAGTTTGTAATTCAAACTCCGAGGGCCTTGGAGAACCGGTATAGCAACGCCACTGGAATCACCATATTTATAATATAATATATTATTTGCAAACAGCGCCTGCAAAAGCTCATGACATCTTGCTGTCAACGGCCAACAGAAAACATTCTTTTCGTTGAAATCTAATCAAACCACGTACATATTTTTCATTTGGAGTTGACACTTTGATTTTTATCTAGCATAAACAATATTTTCTCAAGAGAATGTTATAAAAAATAACCTGACCTAAGAAATGTGGAATTCATAATGTTATTACTAAGATTTACAAGCCTTTTTTTAGGTTACTGCTTTAAAAAAAAATGTTTCAATTAAAAAAAACAATCCAATGTAAATGACTATCTGTCAAGTAATTCTAATTTTACCCTACCACTGTTTTTCCGACTACAGAGATGTAGGTTAGCTCTGTGGTCGCAACATATTATGACATATGACAAGACGTTTACTAACGTAGATTGTAGGATCGTTTTTTATACATCATTTATTCACCATCGGTTGAATGACGTCAGTCTCCGCTGCAACGACATGTTGGAGTCATCAGTGGCACATAAAAAAAAACGCAGTTATTATTTAAATCATCTGACCACTGACAATCTATTTCTGAGTTGATTGTTGTTATTAGCAGTTCATCTGATAGTTCCACTTGAAATTTTTTCAATTTCTGACGCTGGTAATAGCGCCGTCAATACCTTAAGTTACCACATTTTAAATTTATTTCTATTAATTCGTCCATTTCTTTGACTGCTTCAAAAAATCGTTCGTTTTTTGAGGTTAAGCTGTCCTTTAGTGAACTACCAAAGTTATCCACCACCTCAATACAACGGTGGAGGGGTTTGCAATTTTGGTTGATGCAACAGTAATAAATGAACGCGTCTATCTTTTGAATAAAAATGTCAGTCTTCCTTTTATATTTTATTTGGTACTGGATGATACAGATACAGATACAGATTTCATTTACAAGTACATAACAACTATATCAACCTTCCCGTATTTCAGTAACTTCTTGTTAACTGTCACTCATAGATCCATAAACACAAAACACTACTACCAACCAATATGATAGAGGGAGTTTTTAGCGTTGTATATTAACATATGAAAACGCAGCTGGTCGATTGGTGGATCTACCGGTGAATAAAAGAACATGCCTTGTTTAAGTAGTTTTTTTGGTGAAAATAAGTTTAAACGAAAGTATTATCAGAAGTTAACTGTATAAACCCTCACTTCGTGGAATCTACTCATCATATGGTTTTAAATGAAACTAACTGTTTCTAAATGACTCCACAATATATTTGTAAAAATGTGTTAATTGCAAGTAAATTGACAATTGTTTCGATATAAATATCATCGTCAGAATGACAGAAGCTACTATTTGTAAAATATTCTTCTTTTTTCTATTCATATATATTAAGTCAATCACTAGATAGGGCACTATTTGGACTAGCCAAATATATATCAAGTATACATCATGTCAAAAGTAACTTCTGTCATTCTGACGATGATATTTATATCGAAACAATTGTCAATTTACTTGCAATTTACACATTTTTACAAATATATTGTGGAGTCATTTAGAAACAGTTAGTTTCATTTAAAACCATATATTATCAGAAGTATTATTCTATATTCGTATTCTCATTGCTCCTAGACAATATTGTTTGTATGGGACATAGGACAGCTTATAGTTTTATATTGAATACATTTCAATAAGCTACAATTTTAAAATTTCACATATCCCTTACCCTATACAAACAGTACGCCACTGTCAAAACGGAAACGACTATTCGCCATTTGCAGCCTCCTATTTGGACGCAAACTTATTTGGTAAATGCTCCTTCCTGTCTGTTTTATGTTCTAAGGTCCTACTACAGAGATCCCACTAAGCATGTAATGTTACAAAATATTACCACAATATTATGTATGGCTTACTTTCGTAACATGATAATGTAATATTTCATACAGCTCAATGCTATATTTAAGTTTCTAACATGGCAGAAAAAGCTACTGACAAGTTGTACGTAAGTTATATAGCGAGCTTTTGATTGAGTTTCAGCTGCAATGTTACATCAGCCATGAGAGTTAATTATAAATGCAACAATACAAAAACTATCCACGAACAATGTGACTGCAGGTTACATTTGGAACTATCTATCAAATTTAAATAGGAACGTTGCACTGAGTTTGAAGTTACATTATATTTACAACAATACATAAGTTAGCTAAAAACTATATTGACAGTACATAGAAAACACAATACATTTTTAGTTTTCGATTGCATCATCGCAGAAATATATGAAATAATACGCCATGACAATTTTAAATAGTAAATATAAATAAACTTTAAATAATATTTCCCATCAGACAAGCCAAACAATTTTGTATTTCCCGGTCATGAGAAGGTGCCGGGGCGCCACCATATTGATTCGAGTTTCGTGTTCGAGAAGTACGCAGTACGCCTCATTCTGCAATTTAGTTGTGTATTGTGATTTGTTTTACTTAGGTACTCTTGTTTATTTTGAACTATTATTGCTCTGCAATTTTGTTTTGGTGGCAGACAGCGATGCCAACCCTACCGATTTATCGGTAGAACTACCGATTTTCAAAGTAATCTACCGATATACCGATTTGTGACATCTATCTACCGATTTTAAAGTGTTGAAGTTTATAAAAACTTTTACTCTTTCGGATCTCGGCAATATATGCCAGTCCCAGTAATGCGAGTATATCAATCACATACAATTCATGTGTCACACTTTTCCTATGATTCTGGTTTACCGGTCTCGGTATTTGCAACAAAAGCGAGCCTTTAACAAGATTGATAAGTGCGGCGCCCATTAAAAAAAAAATCAGACCACCTTCAAGTAAAATATCAAATATCTTATATTTATTTTGGAAACAGCGCCTTTCAACCAGCAATCTGATATTCGGCCATTTGATCTAACAGCTTGGATATAAAATTGAGTTATCTTAGTTAAGTAGGTACTTGTTTATTCATAACAATCTCATAATTTTCTCCTGACCATACTATTTTTATCAATTGATTTTATTCTTTGCTAGCGGTCTCGTTATTGACAACAAAAGCGAGCCGTAAACACTATTTATGAGTGCGGCGCCCGTTTACAAAAAAAAACAAGAATCAGATCCCTTCCAGAGAAATATATTTATTTTGTAATCTTTGACCAAATGAAGCAAAACACAGACATTTTCTAATTTTCCTTTCATTTTGTAACGACGGTAACGTAAATATGTCGGGCTCATCGAGTAGCGACTATGTTATGCCTCCTTATTTCAAATCTACCGATTTCTACCGATTTTTCACCAGCAGATCTACCGATTTTTAAATTTTCTGGTTGGCAACACTGGTGGCAGAACAATGGAAAACGCATCTGCATTCAAGGTAAAGCAATTACATAATTTATTATTTTAGGTTAGGATGGCTTGGTATATATGTATTATCTTTCTGTGTTTAGTAGGAAAATAGTAGTGTCGTTTTGGTACCTACATATTATTATACAGATAGGTAGGAACGAAGTTGTCGTAATCAATTTATGTTCATAAGATATATATATTCAAATTAGAAGATGAAAACAACAAACAACAACTGGTGAGTATGTACTTGAAAGTAGTAAACTACAGTTCTTTTCAATTTGAAAGGTTGGAGAATACTTTTACATTTGTGAATGCTGGGGAATACTTTTTCATTTCAATTTTACTTCCAGGTTCTACAGTACATTGGTGGCGTTAAGGAGAAATAGCACTATCATGTTTAAGTTAAATATTGTAGGTATTTACAATATTTTTTTGTTTCAGATGCAGTGAGACATTCCTTTCCATGCATCAAGGATGATGCATTTGAAAGGAATGTGATGACTCGGTTGCAGTTTGCCAAAACCCGTTTTGACAGAGGGAAGCAGTGATTTTTATTACCATGTATGAAACTTTTTTCAATGGTTTGTTGAGGTTGCTTTATAGATATGTTTGAGAGGTTTGGTAGAGTAGGTAGTAGGTCAAGTTATCAATCTTTAAGCTCTGAACATTCAATGATTATTTTGTTTCAGGTTTGTTTCAGGATAAGAACAAAAAGAATTTTCATTTTTTTTTACATTTTAATGTGCTGAGTACTCATTTGTTTTCTTTTGTTATATTTTATATGAATAAAATTATTAAATCGAACATTTTGTCTTTTTGACCTCCAAGGCTTTCAAGGACATGTAAACTTAACAACTTCTCATGACAGAAACCTTCCTGCAATTACTAATTATGAAACATTACATGTATCAATCAATTTCAGTAGTTGCTGCAACATTGTCACAAAACGACATTTTTAATATCGCATTTACATTTTTCTTGTACATTATATGCAATGTTGCAGTAACCTTGCTGGAATAAATAATAATGGCACATTCCGTTTGTAATATTGCTGAACGTCCGTTTCAGTAGTTGCTGAACCTTTGCAGTAAGGTAGTAGAAAACTCTGATGTAACATTACACATTACGATGAAAGGTTACTGAAATATTGTATAAATATTACTTTGCTTAGTGGGATGTAGGTTAGTTCTGTGGTTGCAGCATATTATGACATATGACATATGACAAGACGTATCCCTCGAGTAGGTTAACATAAGTTCGAGGTGTCTAAAAAACGTTGACAGTTGGCACACGAAAATTAAAAAAAAAATCTCTTATGAAAATGCTAAAACGTCCCTACATATAAATATCAATAATAATTATTATGGTTACTGAGTAAATTTAAAAAACAACATAAAAAATGTCCTTAAATGTAAAAAAAGCCGAGGAGTTGATAGCGGAGGCCGAAAGAAAAGTATCTTCGTGCGGATTCTTCAGCTCATTGTTCGGCGGCTCCAAAAACAAAGAAGATGCATTGGAATGCTACCGCAGAGCAGCGAATTTGTTCAAAATGGGCAAAAGTTGGAGTGCAGCTGGAAAAGCGTTTAACGAAGTGGCTAGCTTATACGCCAGAAGTGGGAATCGTCACGATGCAGCTATGGGGTACGTCGATGCGGCGAACTGTTATAAAAAAGTTGAAATACTCGAAGCTATAAACTGTTTGATAAAAGCCATCGAAATATATACTGAGATGGGTCGTTTCACTCAAGCGGCTAAACACTATCAATCGATAGCGGAAATGTACGAAAACGACATGTTCGATCTGCAATTAGCTATGCAAAACTACGAACAAGCCGCTGATTATTTTAGAGGAGAAGATAACAATTCCTCGGCTAGCAAATGTCTTTTAAAAGTGGCACAATTTGCGGCGCAGTTTGAAAATTATGAAAAAGCAGTACAAGTTTACCAGGAAGTGGCTTATTTAGCTCTGGGAAATTCCTTATTGAAATACAATGCTAAGGAATATCTGTTCAAAGCTGCTCTTTGTCATCTTTGCATCGATGTCTTCAACGCTCAACAAGCGTTAGAAAGTTATATCCGAAAATATCCCTCTTTTTATGAATCTCGTGAATATAAATTGCTTAAAAGACTCATACAACATATCGAAGAGGAAGATATTGATGGTTTCACTGTGGCGGTCAAAGATTACGATTCTGTTTATCATCTGGACCAATGGTACACCACGATTCTTTTGCGAATTAAGAAACAGATTATTGAAACTCCTAATTTACGTTAAAACAAGTATTTATTATTGAAAAAAATTATCTAATTTTGATTGAATTTACTTTATTTCAAAGATCCAGCCTCCATTTATATTACAATAATTAACTAGATATTGTTTAATACTTTACTTCACGTTTGGTGGTCTTTTGTATATTATTGCATACAGAGCTAGAAAAAAACAGTACCTAGATAACTTTTTAACACTATTACGAAAACCAAAGCAATTTTGCATCTTCTGGAACGAATTCTGGAAGCAATTATATCAAAACTCAAAAATCAGGGAAGCAAACCTTATAAATCGGAAATTACTATGCTGTTTTCAAGGTCGTAGGCTCTTTGACTGTCTTTGGCGTCATTAAAGAGAAGAGTGACATCACGTTCAAAGCTCACGCTCTAGCTAAAAAAAATACGGGGACCATTTTTTTTTAAATACTTTAATTTAAAGCAATAACAAAAAAATTACTGAGAAGGACCATTGGTAGTGGTTCTAGCAGGATAACAATATGAAAACAAGCATGACCGAGTCTTAGTCATTTTATCATTGTTTCACATTTTCCAGATCATCATCATAATCATCATCAAGCGCTAATGCGCTTTTAAATCCATTTATTAGGGTGGATTACTCCCTTTTCACTCCTTGCTGTTACAATTTCTTGTGTGTCCTGGCTTCACAAGTTATTTTCTTCCATTCTGCTCTATTTCTACTCTTTGACTCCCATCCTTTTTGTATCTTCTTCTATCCGATTCCTTTAACTTTTCCTGGGTCTTCCCCTTCTTCTCGGCCATAAAGGAGTTCATTGTGTTATTCTTCTTATCATTTCTCCAGGCTTTCGTCTCATAATATGTCCTGCCCATTTGTGCTTTTATATATTTCCCGATTGTCTCATTGCTTAACTCGCTTTCTATTTCTTTGATGGCTTTGAGTCTCCTTTCCCCAGTTCTTGTTATGTTCGGCCCCAGTATCGTTCTAAGAATCTTTTTTTCTATGATTTTTAAGTCTTCTGTTTCATTTTTGTTTATTACCGTTGTTTCTAAGCCATACGCGATCACTGGTCTTATTAGTGCTTTGTATATTTTTATTTTGGTGTTTTTATTAATGGCTTTACCTTTCAGAAGTTCTCTATTTCTACAGTAAGCTTGGTTTCCATTAAGTATTTTTTCTTGCACCCGCTCTTCTCCTGTTTGTCCCATCGTCACTAGTAGTTGAATGTTGTTACATATTCAAATGAATGTCATTGCCATTTTAAGTTCTCTCTGGTATTTTCGTTTTTTTTTTACCTTCTATCATATATTTTGTTTTGTCCGCGTTGATTTCTATTCCATTTTCCAGATAGTTTAGATTATATTTCTGAAGCCACATTTATCTACAATGCTGTTGCATCTTGAAAGACTGAAAGTAAACTAGTATTTCCCCATGGAAATATACAATTATACAGGGTGTCCCAGGAGTGCAATTATGGTGTTTATCAACGGTTAAAATATTACCAATTTCCAATCAGCCATTTGATAATTGTAAATAAAAACCATTTTTCATTTCCAACTTTAGAGCCCTATAATTCGTTAACGAAGGGCGTAAAGAAAAAATTTTCTATGAAATACCATCATTATTTTTAGCCTCTCTATCACCTCCCAAGTTTTTGGTACGAACTCCTGGGACACCCTGTATAGAGCAATTCAGTCACTAGAATTGTCTAATACCATTCAAAGATTCCAACAGGAAATATTCGAGAAAATATCAAATTATTAAGTAAATATTTCTAAAGGCCATCCAATAAATTCGAATGTTATATATATTTTGAGCTTCATCATGTGGATAGCTTCCAAGGGGATACAATCCAATTTAAATTCAAATGCGGAATGTTATTCGTATATAAATTTCGTGACAAAATATGAAACAGCCTCTTTTCGTACACGCCAGATACTCTTTTGATCGCCCTAGATAAGTTACACAGAACGTTGACGAAACTAATAAAGAAAGAAACAAAACAAATGGTTCTAAATTATGTATTTTTTGATATTTTTCCAAGCTGTAAAATTAATTAATTCTTTTCAATAACATGTTCTTCGATACTGTCTATCAAATGCAATTTTGGCTTATGCTGACGACAAAAATGTTGTTTACGGAAATCTTAACATCAGCTATTTAAGTTTTGCTGAATGATGTCAATAATAGATTCTTTTCAAACTTTATGTTTTTCAACTCAATAGTGCAAATCCACACATTGTAGTATACTTTATTTAAAATTCAGGAGGCAGAAAGGCTTATCTGAGGTTCAATGGAATGTTTGATTTAAGTTCTACTGTTTACAGGGTGCAACAAACTTGGAGAGCTTTCTGGATAAAGCTAGTGACACGTGTTATGTTTCGTAAATTGAGTTATTTTAAAGTCAGTGTAGGTACTGACAATAAAAATGGACCAAATAATTTTTTCCGCTACTAGCTGTGAAGTTGACAATTATTGCTTCTTCCAGCCAATTGAGAAGTTTAATTTCTCAATTAGTGGTTAATAATTTTCTATTATTAGAGGAAAGTCACCAAATATAGAATACCATTTTGCTTTTGGGATATAAAAAGAAAACTTCATATAAATTGAATCAGTTTAATATTTTTACTAATCAGTCATACATTTATATGCAGTAATTAACAGCCTTTAATCAAATATATTAGTTATCAAATTAAAATCTAACACAAAAAACAAAATCACAAATGAGTAACTAAATATGGAATAGGTATCCATGTATGGAATATAAGCATAAATCAACATAACAATAACAAAAATGGACATTAATATCTTTGAGATCAATTAAATAAATATAATATATTGTGATGAAAGAAAGAAGTTACATAATTACTTGCAAAAGTCACAGATCCAAGTATCAAACTCTGGATCAGCACAATCATAATGTGCCCAGAGCCCACACATCATGCATTAAATTTAATATTCCATAATTAGACACCGACGACTGTCCATATTTGGATTTTTATACTAGTTCAAACTCTTCTAAATATTTTTTAAAGTCACAATATTTTAATGACAAAAGATCACAAAATGGCGAAATAAACATAATACCGATATACTAAATAGTATAACACTTACGTAAACAAACATAACAGCTGTTAATACTCGTTTATTACTCACCTTTGAAATTTTCTGCACGACAACAGAACAAAACACGCCTGCCACACGTGAAGCATTCGCGCAACTGACTCGATGGTGTCGGTGTGGGTGTGGGTGCGTTAGTTAGTAGACCGAATGAAACAGAAGATGGTCGAGTGTTGCGTTTCATACTTATAGTCTTAGAGAAATGAAGGCATTCCATATTAGGATACTATTCCATATTTGGTGACTTTCCTCTAACCTAGGTCAATAATGGACAAATTCAAATATTTTGAGAATTGAGGGATAGTAGTTCAACAAAAACTAGTGCAACATAATTTTGTATACCCAGGAGATTGTCTTTAACGTATTTGCTGCTTGAAATTATTTATCAAAATAAAATTATTTGAATAAAGATGCCATTAGTTTGAAATTCGCGCTCAATTAAAAATGACTGATGACATAACGATTACGTTCATAATATATCGAAAACTGACAGTGTACTTGTCAGTCAGACGACGGAGTAAACGCTTCTCGAGGTGCGTTGTGAATTGTTTTTAATTTTTGTCTTAAATTTGGCTAGTGGTGGACCAAATGGTATATAAGTACACCATGGTGTTGAAGACATTTTTTATAAACCTCGCATCTTATTCCGCAAATAATCTTGGTGCTCGGTCAATAATAATAGTCTTCACCACCTTTGTGTATAATCTACTATTTATTATCTACATGATTAGGGCAGAAAACCAAGTCCTATTTTGCCCATAATAAAGTAAAGAATATGAATAAAACAACAACTATTTTGTATTTAAAAATATTCCCAAATTACAAGAATGATGCTCCAGCTGCTGCCTCAACTCTTGCGCGATGTTTTTTTTTGTTGCATTCTCTTAACAAAAGAAAATAATCAACACACTATATAAATACATGTTTTGGATGGTAACCGCACAAAAGAAATATAAAAATAGTCTTCTTCTGATAAGCTTTGATCTTGAAAGGCGCTATTGTATAGGATGTTGGTGTTTTTTGAATAATTCATAAATACAGGGAGTTTGTTTTTCACCCTAGATTTCTTAAGAACAATTATACTTCAATGGTCATTTTCGGAATCTACTGAATAAAATTAGTAGATTTCCATATACAGTTTATTAAAATCTTCTGGTCTTTTTATTTTTTCGAAAAAGTTTACTCTTCACTTTCGGATAACCCTGTACCTATACAAAATATCATAGGTAGGAATCCCCTGATTTTTTTATATATTCCATTACTACCTGAGAGTATGAATTTCAAATTACAGCTCGAAATTTCTATTATTATGGACTCTACAATTTTTAAAAATTTCAAAATCTACATTTTTGACACTTTTATACAGTGTGGAAACCACTTATGGAATAAAATTCTTTATGTCATTATTTTAGAAAATTATAAAAAATGCCGAGACACATCAACTTTTGAATTGAGTTGTGCGTTATGTAAACATAAATTTAAATGTACAGGGTGATTCACGCAAGTATGCCATAGTCGGTGTTGTTTTTTTTAATGAAACACCCTGTATATATGCATATTGGTCAGCAGAGAATCCTAATTGGATGCGTGAGACACACACTCAGTACCCTCAAAAGGTGAACGTTTGGGCCGGTATCATAGGCGACCATATTATTGGTCCTATACCTACATATTTTTAAGATGGAAATTTGACAGCTGAAAAATATTTAAATATGCTTAGAAATGAAGTTATTCCTGCGTTGGCAAACTTATATCCCAACACAATAGATCCTATAAGCTTACCGAATGAAAATGTTTGGTTCCAGCAAGACTGGGCAACACCCCATTATGCTTTAAAGGTAGGAACTTATTTAGATGAAATCTTCCCCAATAAATGGATTGGACGATGAGGTACTATTGGGTGGCCAGCTAGATCGCCAGACCTTAAGCCGTTAGATTTTTTTCTGTGGGGTTATCTCAAGAACAAAGTATATGCAACGCAACCAACTAGCATTGTAGACCTCAAAGACAGGATGACTACAAAAATACGGAATATTTCACACCTCAAACTTTAAACAAAGTTAAGGAGGAGTTCTATAGGAGACTGTGCTATTGCCAATAACTAGGTGGAGAACATTTTGAGCATTTATTTTAATGTATTAAAATCAAATACATCAGGTATTTCATGTAGGTATGTGTTATTTAATAACTGTAAAAATAAAAAGTTCACTCTGTATAATTCATAATTGACCATACATTATTTAGTTTGTTGGAATCGGTTCATTAAGAGGATTTCACAAATATGCATATATACTGGGTGTTTCATTAAAAAAAAACACCGACTATGGCATACTTGCGTGAATCACCCTGTACATTTACATATATGTTTACATAACGCACAACTCAATTCAAAAGTTTACGTGCTTCGGAATATACAGTATCAAATCAGTTCATTTTCTTATATGAATGTTATAAAAAGAACTTAGTAAGTACCGATTTTGAAATTTCGAAATTCCCAAGCTCAGCTCAGCAAGTGAAATCAGCAAATTGAAAAATTGAAAGAGCGGGGGCTCTTTTTAAAAAAAATGGTGATGTTGAGGACGCACTGTATAATATATAACGTTATAAATATTCCTCGTATGAAAATTCAATGGAAGTTAACTTTTTGGACATTTTTAAAATTGATTCATTCATTTATTCAAATTTAACCTTATTTAATCCAATTTTTTGTTAATGCCACTTTTTGGTTTTTGGATAACATTTGCATATCATACAGTAAAATATATCCCTGTTATTCGGACATTTTCATTTTAAAATGTAATAAAATCGAATATGTACATACTCTACTGCTGCATTCGATACAGACACAGCTGAGTTCACTTCATTTTGTAATATCAAAATTTTTATCAAAAGCTCGTAACATAATTCGTGTTTTCCAACTTGTACTGCTCGCTGGGCATATTCTTGAGCTTTATTGATATCTCCCAATTTCAATAAACATTGACCTAAAAATATATTTATTACCAAAACAACTTAGATTCAAAAAATTCACAAAAAGTGAGGCGTCCGGGTTCAAAAGTTCTTAGACCAGAGGCTCCCAAACTTTTTTTTCTCATAAAGCACTTTCAAAATGTTGCTGGATCTGGTGCATCCATTTGGCTGTTTCGCTGTTCCACACTGTAGAAATAAAACTATAGTAGAATAACTACCGTGAATTTTGTCAGAATATAATAATTCCAATGCCAGTCCCATTTTCCTTATCTAATAGATTAAAAGACTTTTGAAACCAGACGCATTTCTATAAAAGTATTATTTTTACCTAAATAATAGTAAATGTGCCAATCCGGATTAATTGAGAAACGCTCAGCTTCTAAATATGCTTCCATAGCTAACTTGTATCTTCTCATTTCATACCTTCAACAAGAAATAACAAAAAAATAGAACTTAATCTAAATGAGAATTTTTCTTACAAACACTTGGAAACCTCTTTTAAATAATCAGCATTTTTTGGATTCAATCTCAGACAAGCTTGAAATGATTCTAGTGCCTCTTGATACTTTTTTTCTTCGCAAAATATTTCTCCCTAAAAGAAAAGAGTGAACATAATTTTTTTATAAATCTCAGCTCCATTAGGTTTAAAAAAAAACTTTTCCACAAAAGATTACAATTCATTGATTGATTACCAGTCCAATATTTGTTGATAATTGTATAGTTATTCACCTGTTTGAAAAAAGCAAACTCGTTTTTTCCCTTGCTCCTTTCAATTTCTTTTGAAATTAAAAATTTACAATTTCTAATCTCTCCTGTGACATGTTGTAAGTGTATCAACCAATTAAATTTATCCAATGAGTAGAACTCGTCCTCTAGCGGTTTTTTAGCAGGTTTTCCTAAAAGAATAGCTATTGAGTGAAAATAGTTTCTATATTTGAAAATGCTGTACCATCTGATTTGGCTGGAAAACTGAAGTGGCCATTCGAATTCATTTTTGAAAATTCACTTCTAATTTTTATGTAGACAACACACAATCTTCAAGTGTTGTAATTGTGGTTGCCTGGAGACTGTGATGTGACTTTGACGTTTCGGTTGACAGTGAGAAATTTCCTAAGGTCCTAATTTTCTTCGCAAATTTAATGCGTTTCTATACAAGTTTTGGAAATTTTACATTAATCTGTTCAAAGAAAAATAATGATAACGTAACATTAAAAAATTTAATCGCACAAGCTCCACCAAGCGGTTAGATTTTAGTTAAAAGTTCGTTAATTTACTAGTGTTTATAGTAGTACATTCAAAAGACTGTTTATTTTATCAATAATGTAGTTGATATCACCACCTACGGAACTTTTATGGAAAATAGTAATGTCAAGAAGTAAGAAAATTTGGAAACCGTCGAAAAATATAGTATGGAACATGATGACCCCATGTTAACCAAAACCCAAAGACTTGTTTTGGGATTTTTAGTTTTGATTTTAGTTGATGTTATTTGGGTTTCGTCTTCCGAGCTAACTAAGGTAGTAAAAATTCTTTATTTATTTAGCAATTAAGAGATAAGTACCCTGATTATACCTAGCTTTAATACATTGTGGCGTTCTAGGTAGTTGGAAATATTCCATTGGTCAACATGTTTTATTTTGATTTATTTGAATAAAACTAATAATTACTGTATTATTTTCTAAGGTGTTAGCCCCCTAGAAGAACAAAAAGATACTATGTTGATTTATTAGCTTTAAAATCTCTGTTATGAGGTATTTCAAAATTAAAAATATATTGATGATTTGATCGGCCCAAAACTAAAAATCACATGATGTTTCCATTTATATTGAAATGTATAATTTTCCATTATTGATCCTCTGATTAGCATGTTGTTTGAATAATTGTTATGCTATATATGTGATAATTTATTCTCAGTATGTAGAATAGATAATAATAATAAAAACAGAGCATGCATACTAATTCAACAACTTAGTTGCATAATAATCCACACATGCGTTATTCTGGGACCTAATCTATAGCTATAACCACAAATTATTATCAGAACAAGCTGTGAGATCATGATGATGCCCATTTTTTGTCAACTTTTTCATCTACTAACTTATATCCTTGAGTATAGAGACTATATATACTGCAATTTCAATTATATATAATATATTCTTACAGTATATCTACAGCAATGAAACATTCGATAAGCCATTCTTTTGTACATACGTTAAAACATCAATGTTTACATTGTACCTGTTGGGTTTCCTTTTTTGGCCCTCTTGGAAAGACAGTTGCTCTAAACCTCCCAATTACATTTACTTACAATCTGAAGATGATGATGACAATTATATCACTGATGCAAACTGTGGAAGTAGTCTTAGTAATCCTGTTTATATACCTGTCAAAACACCAGATAGGGAAAATTGGGAGAGAAACTCTGGAACTGAAAGTGATGATTCCACAGTAAGTTTATGTTATTGCCAGAAACTGTGTCCAGTTAAAAATCTTGTTTTGTTGAATTGTTATAGGTGCGTTCAGTAAGATTCAATAAATTAGCAGAAGTAAGACACATGTCAGAAAGTGATGCTACAGAGGCTTTACTAGCGAGGCTTTCATACCAAGCTAGCATGAGGGCTAGTGAAATAGCTAAAAGGGCTGCAAATAAACTGCCTATTATGAGGGTAGCTAAGATTGCTCTTATTTTTTGTCTATTGGTGAGTATTGGTGAACTACTTATTTTTTTTATTTGATAAAAAAATGTGACTATATACAAAAACATGGTAAAGATGCATTAATTAACTATAATATTATATTGCTACAGGATATTTTAAAATTATCATATTGTAAGTGAAATTAAATTGGAACTTATTTTAATAATATTTATCAAAGAAAAAAAATTATTCTTGGAATGGGAGAACTGAACAAGAATAATTCAGGAAGTTGTTACAGGAAGCATAACCAAATATTGATAAGAAATTTCTAAATATGGGAATTCTATGAAGATAAATGTTCCTATTAACGGTTAGGTACCTAATTAAAAAATATATGTCAAAATGGTGAAGTGGTACATTGCAAAAATGTAAGCAATTATTTGTCTGAATGTAAATTACACTATGATAAATGATTTACCCAGATATTCAATACCACTTTTGCAAACAATACATCAAGTATCAATAATTAATATTTAAAGTATATAAATAATTAATCAGAAATCAACACAAGCCATAGTAATAGATGTAGGTACTTATTTTGTCAACATTGCAGTATTATTAGAATGTAATATATTTATTATTTCAGTGGTTTGTAGCGAATTACACATACCAAGTAGCACTATCAGAGACAGAAGCAGGTATTGTGAATGTCCTGTCATCTACGTCTAGCTTGTTTACATTAGTTCTTGCTTCAATTTTTCCGTCGAACCCCAGCGACAAGTTCACGTTATCCAAACTCCTTGCAGTTTGCCTCAGTATTACTGGAATAGTAAGTAGTTACTTATACCAATGTCGACAATTATTCCAAAAATTAACCTATTTTAGGTACTGGTAAGTTTTTCCGACCTAGCACTCGAATCGGCCAAGCTGCCATTTGGAGCAGTTTTATCATTATTTAGTGCATTTTTCTATGCAACATACATTGTGTTTCTGAAACGGAAGGTAGATCATGAGGATAAAATAGGCATCCCACTGTTTTTTGGTATGTATTATTAAATATATAATATTATGCGTTGAAAATTGTGATGGAATTTCATATGAAAAAAATATCCTTTTGGTTTTAGGTTTTGTGGGACTATTTAACCTCATTCTACTCTGGCCGTTGTTTTTTGTTCTACATTTCAGTAAATTAGAAACATTTGAGTGGCCTACACGGGAACAATTGCTACTACTATTATTAAATGGGTTATTAGGAACAGTTATATCAGAAGCACTCTGGTTATGGTAAGAAAGATTATTGATTTATTCACCACCTTATATCACATCTTTGGAGAAACAGTGACACAATTGCAAAAATTTTTCAAAAATAAATTGATGTCAAATTATCCCCAAACAGATGGAGGATATAACTGATGCAATTAACGCTAATAACTGATACCTACCATTGCTAGTGACGAGTGGATATCGGTATAAATAAAATTTGGCAGCTCCTCCTATTTCTAGGAAAAATAAAGACTTACTTAAGTTAATTAACTTTAATATTTTTCCAAAATATGAACCCGTTTATAATACTTTGTTTTAAATTTGGGTCATTATTATTATTATTTTATAGACCCATCCTGTTAACATCTCATTTCAAAGAAGCAGTATTTATTTTTAGGGGTTGCTTTTTAACATCTTCCCTAATGGCTACTGTAGCCATGAGCCTGACAATACCGATGACAATGTTGGCAGACGTACTTTTGAAAGAAGTACCGTATCCAATACTATTTTACACCGGCACGTTGCCTGTCCTTGTCGCCTTCCTAGCTGTTACTGTTCTTTCTCATTACGATAATTGGGACCCCATTTTCGATTTACTACAATGTGCCTATCAAAGCGTTTGCAAAAGAAACAACATAAATCGGTGAGTAATAAATAATAAATAAATATGAAGTAAAAGTGACTTTTTGGTTGTTCTGAGAAAAATTACTTTAAAGTTAACTTGAATTTCAAAATTTCAGGAATAAGTTTAAACAACTGTGATAATATTTTATTTTATTTCAAGACGAAAAAACTAAACATAGAACAAATAATTTTTTAATTATTTTTCTCCCAAAAATGTAATGGAGGTCAGTGTGGCCAACAAAAAGTGATTTTTTCTGACAAGAATGACAGTTAAGGTTTACCATTCAAAACATAAGATTTTTGCTTGTTTTTTATCATTGCGAACATCTATATTGCTTTATTGAAATAATGAATACACCCCCGAAGCTAAAATCTTGAAATTTAAAATGACTTTTTAGCTGAATACTCAACATAATATCGGTGGCCAATAATTCTAGGAACTCTTGGCATGTCACCATTTCATTTCTGTTATCTGTCACTATTTATATCAGATGTCAGTGGAAAAAGTAATTAGAAGAATAGAGATACAACTAACTAGAAATGCTACAAAAAATCTAATCGAAAATGGACATACACAATTAAACGAATATCAACAAAAATAAATATAACTGACATTTGACATAACTAGTGACAGAATAACTGAAATGAAATGGTGACTTGCCAAAAGTTCCCAGAGTTATTGGCCACCGATATAATGAGTATTCAGCTAAAAAGTCATTTTAAATTTCAAGATATACGCTTCGGGGGTGTATTCATTATTTCAATAAAGCAATGTTGATGTTCGCAATGATAAAAAACATGCAAAAATCTTATGTTTTGAATGGTAGACCTTAATTGTCATTCTTGTCAGAAAAATCACTTTTTGTTGGCCACACTGACCATGGAGACTAGATAAGGAGAACTGACTCATACGGGAAAATTGACAAATATGTCCTCAAAATCGTCTTTCTAAGTAGTTTGGTTTTTGACCGCAGCGTGCGCATTGTACCTTAAGAACCCATTTCTGACAGAAACTACAATAACCTTACTTTTTATAGATGACAGTAGTCCGATAGTAAACATTACTAAAATGCAATAGAAATATAAAAATTATTTAAACTAGGCAGGTTATTCGTTGTTGGAAGCCATTGCAATAGTGGTTGGTAGTGCAGATTAGGTATAAAACGGAGATGCAAATTGAATTTAATTAAAGAAAACTAGTTTTTTCAGTAATCAAAAATATTAAGATAAATGAAGTAGGAGATAATTATTATCTTGAATCAAAATTATAATTATTCCCCACTTGTGAGAAGTGTTCTATACAAGTATATTATAAGAGATCAGGAAAAAGAAAGGTGAACAATGATTTGAAGAAAAACTAGAGGTTGATAAGAACTGAGTTATGAAACTAATCTGATGGAAGTACTAGTATGCCTTTGATACAGAAAATTATGAATTCAATTGATATTCAGATAATAATAGGAAATGAAAATATAAATGAGGTGAGAACATGAATTCAAACAAATAGGTATATTCAAGAAATAGAACAAAATTATGTTTGCAATTATTGGTGCACTTTACCAATAGGGATTAATGAAACCATAAGACATTGAAACTAATTGATGACACTTATTTCTTACCAATCTACAGCCAAGTAATTCAAGTCTGGGCAATTATGGAAAAGCATCAATATCATGAAAATAGTGTAGTGAATATTTTGTGCGGCTGAGTTAATGAATAGCAACAGATATATATTTTGTGTACTCATGTATTTCACAATAATTGGTGACTTTCCACTGTGTTTGCTTTTAGGAATCAAACTTTTGTATTGTTAAAATAAAGTTCCTACTTGAAACAATTATTTTCTTGAGTGATGGAAATTATTTAAATATATCTTATATTGAAAACCTGTGCAGGCATCAACTTCCACATGTTAAACCACTATTGCAAAATGGTAGTTGTACCAGCACATATAGATTTTAGAGTAAATTATAGGACAGCAAGGAGCCCTACAGAAGTCCTTGTTAACGTATAAAGGTTTGGCACTTTTACTTGTGATGCTCTATCACTAAAGTAGTCTTAAATATTTATGACACATCACTTCATATAGTTTTAGGACATACCACAGTTCCAAACACCTTAAAATGCTTCAGTAATGCCTAGAAAAATAGCAACACTGTTTTCTTCATAATCTAGTCTAGAGGTTTGTAATTGGATGTCAGGTTCAATCGTGAATGTATAGTTGAGCATTTTCTCTAAAATCAATCTGGTATCAAGATATATTATCTATGTGTTCTTTTGTAATCCTATAAATCAAGGTAAATCTATCAAGTTTCCTAATTACCTTATTTTAACTTTAACAGTAAACTTATTACCAACTCATAGTATGTATTACAGGCCATAAAATAGGTAGATTTCAAGTAAGAGGCAAAATACAGATTGTACACTTTATTTTTAGGTGGAAGAAGTTACATGGTGTGTAGTTGATTAGGTAGGTACTTCTCATGAAAATCTGTATAGGTATTTAACATTTTCATAATTTCTTCTTCTAAAGGCTTGACCAGTTTGGAAGCATTCATATTTTCGTTAAATTCATGAAAAAAAACCTAAAAATTAGATATTATCAATTATGTAATTGTTTTATTATTTCTTAATAATAGGACCAAAATTTGTGTTTAGAGCTTATGGCAAGTGACATTTATCAATACATACCTATACCTTCTATGTTTTCAAACTATTTTTTCTAGTTGCAAAATATGATGCTCCAATTCTAAATTATTCGAAGGCCATTCAATATAGTACATTTGAAATGATACACCGCCTCCAAGCATTTTAATTGGTTTCTCCTTCTTCGTTTTTTCATATTTTTGTTAGTTAATATTTTACTATGTAGGAAGCCAGATTCTGAAAAAATTTTATACATAATGTGAACATAGGTATTTCTTAATACAACTTGAATTTATTTTTCATATTTGGGGTGAACTTGGTTCTAGAATATACTTACTTTCACGTAGGGTGTCTTCTTTATTCTTCAAATTTCTCTTTCAAATACCTGTTTTACTCATTGTATCTGTGCTGGACCTTTAAATTTGTTCTTAAATTCCATAACAAAGAAGCATGATAGTAGATATTCGTATAATACATTCAGCTGATTATTTTACCACAAAAACGATCAAAATTTTCGTTATTTTTTAAAAAGAGTTCAAAAAAAGGACTTCTTATCCAAAAAATGTTTTGGTTTTATTACCTCTAACCTCACTTTCCTTACACGTGAACCGCGAACTGTCAAAGGAGCCTGCAACCAATAAAACTTGATGAACTAAAGTTTTATGATTGGCTGTGAAGGTTCTTATTCTTAGCTGGCGCCCTCTACCTTGTGCAAAAATTGAAATACATGGAGTTCGGTCTCCTTATATAGTCTCCATGACACTGACCTTGGACTGAACTCCTCTATTGAATCATTATGCATATTAAAAAAATCTAGTGGTCAAATGATTGAAGTGCAATTACTGTACTAAAATAAAGTTTATTTTTAAAAACGTAGGTAACATTTACTTCCAGGCCCCTCCATTCTGTTTGTATCCGGATCTACCTGTCTATAAGGTTCATATATAATAGTATTTTTTCAGGTCCAGATTCAAGGAAACCGCTTCAGAGCAAACGGAAGCACTTATAGGCATAAATAATGAACATGAGACATAAATAACACAAAACCTTGAAGAACTTATATTTAAGGGAACCTCAAGTCGATGATGAATACTTTCATTTCTCAATTAAAAAAGAATCTAAATTATGATTTTTTTCTCCTTATGTGATATTATTTTAATGATTTATTAGAATTGTTTGAAAAAAAAAACATTAGTTCTATTACATCACTGCATTTTTAACTTTTTTTCTTTTTTTTCGAATATGTATGCAATGAAAGTATTCGATCATAATCTCGTCCCCTCCGTACTACACTGATAATACCGACTATGGTGCTTTAAAAAAACAAATAAATGTGATCGTCTATATTATTTTTGTTAAAGAAAAATCGTAAATATTCTAATATTAGAATTGTATATTTAATATTAATTTTTAAGTGTCCAACTTTATTGTTTTTATTAAGAATCCCTCACTTGTTTTTATGTTTTAACTTAGTTAGAGTTGTATAGATACTTAACGATTCCATTTGAAACATTCCGACTTTTTGTCATTTATTGAAAATAAAGTGTGATTTTAACCATTGCTCGTTTTTATTTTTCTTATTTGGACTTATCACCTTTGTGTGTTACCATAATCAAGGGCGACAGATTCTAATTTCGTGTTAACCTGCAAAATGGGAAAACGTTACGCTACTGATTTGAAGTCGAATGTCAATTTCACAATATGGCGCATACGAATGCAACTTCATGTGGGTTCTTCTTACATGAACTGGAGTCTACTTAGAAACGTTAGTAAGAGGGGGTAAAGTGTCGGTTTACTGAGTGTAAACTGTGTTCAGTGTCGATTATCGTCAGCGGCTCCAAAATAAACAACTTGGTTTTTTATTGACCATTTTTTTTTTCAAGTTTTATATGTCCCATCGAATTTTAGCAATGATATTAACAAATAGAAAACCATATACCAATGTGACGAAACCGTTTGCAACCAATCATATTATTTATCATCTACTTAGTTCCAAAAAGAGATGAAGTAGGTAAACGTCTATTGATGACAGTTTTATTTTGGCAGAATTTTACATCTGCTGTAAGATTTTATATATTTTTCTATAAATAATCAAATGTTAATTCAATGTAATTAATGACCAAATACCAGATCAAGTAAATAAATCCGTAATATTTTTTAATATGATAGAAAGTAAAAACCCAAAAGTTACAGGTAACAAAAGCAATGTACAATCTTTCATGTCTACACTATAAGTTTCTCAAATTTCAGTGAATGAAGACTTCGTAGATTTGAGAAAATTCAACGTTGATGGAACAAACAAAAGATCAGCGTAAGTTTATTAATTATTTAAGAACAGTAATGACAATGGCTTATTTAACTTATTTTTAAAATTTATTGCTCTGGCGTTGATGTCCTTAAAAACAAATTTGCATTAGTAAGGATTTATGAAGCATGTTGCGCCATCTAATTTCAGATCGACTATTCATACATCTTAACTAGTTTTTGCTCACAGAAACTACACTATAAACTAGGATCGAAAAACATTTGAACAATAAACGAATATAAACATAAACACTGCAAATATGTAAAAGAAAATCAACTTTTCGATCGGTATAATAATAAGAATACACGAAGAAAACTGCCAGTCCCGCCATCTATACTTGGCAGTGTCGGATTAAGAGCTTTTGGGGCCCGGGGCTATTAACAAATGGGGCCCTAGAATCAAAATCCACTCCGAATTTTACCAAAAGGACTAATAAACATGAAAAAATGAAATTTTCTATTTATTTACAGAACAAAAAACAGTATATATATATTCAAAAATATCAATTATTTGAAAAAAATGGTCATCAAATTCATACAAAAATTACATAGGTTTTTTACGAGATTTTGACACAGCAAATTCTTCAATATAATCTGAAAAATCTATTGAGCTCAAGCCTCATTAGTTCATTTTCGATTGACAGTAGCGAGAGTCATGATAATCTATTATCCCCCATTGCAGAGCGATATTTGTTTTTAATGTAACTCGGGGTACTGAAAGACCTTTCACCCTAGAATAATTTAAAAAATAAGGTTTATGAAAAGTATAGTACTTTAGGGCCCCTCATATCACGGGGCCCAGTGCTTTAGCCCCCAAAGCTCCTTAATCCGGCATTGATAGATGGTGACAGTTACTCCCTGGCCAGAAGATATACCAGGGATTTATTTTGTAATTAAGTTGTCAACCCGTCCACGACAATTCTTAAAATTCTAATGACCTTTTTGTAACTGTAACATAAAACATCTAAATCAAAGAGTGACTAAGTTCATCTTTAATTTTGTGACGTATCTGTAGTGAAAGTTGCAAACATTTAGGAAGTCTTAATTATCAGTTTTCTTCTAAAATATTTGGTTTTAAATAGTTTTTGCAAAGTAGTACCAATGGAATATTTTTTACAGTAGAACAAAAAAATCCCCTAGGAGGAATAGTAAATCTCCAGTGCGTAGTTTTTGTATGCGAAGTGAAGGTCTACATTCCGAAAGAGAGTAAGTAAAATTAAGGAAATATTTGGTAGGTATGAGAACTACTGAGATTTAGTTCGAATAATTCCAGGTTAATAAATTGTGGATTAAGAAATTTAGTTACTTCTTATAACGTGAATGCTGGTATGTACCAAAAAAAGGCGACACTTAAAGAAAAGTTATGTTTAAGTGAAAATTCTAAAGTTGATTCCAAATCTAGAAGGTAGGGTGAAAAAAAAAATTATAACACAATATTTCTTTACCATAAATGATTGTTTTTTTCTAGAAATTTACCATGCTTTCGTGATGAATGTCTGAGCTATAAATCTAAATCAGATTTATCTTTGCCTAATAATAAACAGATGTCAGTTCATCATGTATCTTCTAGTACCCCTGTTTTTATAAGGTAATAAATAGATTTTATATTATTTATTTAACTGTTTTGTTTATTGTTACGATGAAACAATTTATATTCTAGCAAAAGAACTACTGATATAAGCGCGGAACGAATAGAACCACTTAAAAATAAATATACTATGACAAAGCATGAAGATATGGAAGCTTCAAAAGTTATTGCTCCCAGAAAACGACGAACTCACGTAAGATCTAGATCCAAAGACTTTCATACCAAAGAGTGAAGTATATCAAATAAAAGCAGTGGCGTGTTTTCAATAAATTATTTAAAGTTCAGTCAATGTATTAAAGCAATTATAAACTTATCACGCGTCACTGCAGATTTGCTCTTTTCTTTTCAAACTAATTTTAATTGTTTTAGTTCCGCACACTGTGCAGTTAATATACCTTATGAAAATGGACGTCATTCGTAAGTATTAAGACATGTGACTTTGTGTAGAACTATGTCAATGGAATATATATTTTATTTAAATAATAAATAATAAAAACCCATGGCGCAGCAGAGACTCAGAAACCAGTAGTTCCTTCAGTACTATTTCCCGGAGGAATTTTAGGATGTCTGCAGGCTTGTGTATGTGGATGGATGTTTCTTCTTCCATGCCACAAAATCTGCATTCTTCTTCCTCCACTATTTTGAGCTTTACAGGTGACCATTCAGGCGACAATGTCCCGTTAGGATCCCTGTTAAAGCTCTTAGCGCAGTTTTACTTTGACTTATGCATTCATTTGATCTCAACAGGTTGTAGTCACCCAGAAGAGTATTTAATTGATTGTATAAGCCCTACTATACATCTTTCCAATGGTCAGATCTTCTCTTTTTCTCGGCTTTACCTATTTCTTCCAATGTTACATTGGGGCTGATTCTGCAAAAGGGTTCAGGCCCCCAGAAAGGTATTCCAGTCCCTCTCTTTGCTAGTTCATCTGCTATATTTCATTTCATTCTATTCCAGTGTGTCCTGGAATCCATAGTAAGGTGACTATATTGTTCTCGCCTAGTTCATAGAGTTTGTCTAGGCATTCCCACACCATTTTGGAATTGATTACACAAGAGCTCAGTGCTTTAATGTCTGCTTGACTGTCCGTAATTATGATAATCCTTTGTCTTCTTTCTTATGGCGTGGATTTCCGCTTGAACGATACTTGGGGTTTTTCCAAGCTTTTAGAATGTTTGGTTACTGGCCCGAACACTCCTAACACAGTTCCTTCTATTGCTTTTGATCCGTCTGTGTACCATTGAATGGCATTCTTTCCAAGTCTGGTAATGGTATTTGAAGCCCATTCCTTCTTGTTGCTTAATTCCGTAACGAATTTCTTTGAAAAGTTATACTTTTCCATCATACCGTCTTGTGACATATCCCAGGTTGTCTGATTTCTAAGAAGTGAGGAGGTGGTTTATTTTTAAAAGTATAGTTATAACTTATTTTTTCATAATACATTGTCATATTAGCCTACTTCTAAGATTATCTTAACTGTATGTGATTTTTTGTAATCAAATTCTTCTTCACATAGTCTCCTCCACATATGTATCAATTTTTAGTAAAGAAAATTTGAAAATATCCGTGGATCCTCGATTGAGAGAAAAATATTCCATCTTGAAAATGCCTTGCTGGAAGCGATCGTGGACCATACCGGTTTTTTCTAGAAAAGGATGCTTACAAAATTTCAACTGTACCGACAATTTTGATGCTCAAACTTATTTATATGACGAAGGCAGCGAAATAGATTCCATGTTTATAGAAAATAAAACTTTTTTTAGTAAAGGTAGGTGAACTACAAAAAGGTTAAAGATAATTTGTTGTTTCCATAAAATAATAACATAAACTGCTATCAAACTGAACAATAGATATTAAAATGTAAGCATTTTTTGTGATCTTAGTTTTAAAAACTACAATAATAATAATTATACTTAATTGCAGTATTTCCGAGCGAATGCCTTATAGTTTTATCTGTAATGGGTGCTGCATGCGGAATCCTCTTGACATCCTTACTGATTTATATAATATACGGTAACAATATCCTTCAAGTTTTCTTCAAACCTCGAGAAGTTCCAGACGCGTCCGTTAAGTCGTATATTAAATTTGTAGGAGGAGGATTAATTTACGTTATAACCAAGTTTTTTAGAACTCTAGGAGAAATTTTATCCATACCAGTAAGTTATATATAGGTAATAATAAAAATTTAAGTGCATAATTCTCTGTAGCCCAATCGGAGACGCTACTGGAAAAGTTTTAAGTTGAAGTGTTTTTGGATACAGAAAATTAATAATAAAGATATTCTCTTATTATTATAAAGTCGTTAAAAGTTTATTATAAAAATGATTCTAGGTAATTTATTCAGAAGAGGATTTCTTCAGCTCATAAAATACTACAGAGACGGCAAAAACGTTTATATTCCAAGGTAATATTAGTAAAATCCCGTGAACTAGACAAAAAAGCATTTTTTTTAAACAATCATTCTGAAAGAATATCTAAATATACAGCCATATATTCAAAAAATTCTTTGGAAATTAATATGTAACTATATTCAGCAGCGGCTCGTAAGCTGGGCCAGAGAACAGCCATTTTATAAAAGTTTACACTACTAAGGGCCGGTTTTACAAGAGAGATTTATGCTAGGTATAGTTATTCTGGGAATAAAGTTATACCAGAATATATAGAATTGCTATACCGGTGTAAAAAAGCATCGTAAAACCAACTAGTTTTATTCTAGGTATAAATTCTGGTATAACTTTATTCCCAGAATAACTATACCTAGTTTAAATCTCTTGTAAAACCGGCCCTAAATACATATTTTTTGAGGTGATAGGTCAAAAATAATATCACCACCATTGTCAAATTATTAGTTATACCATATCACCGATGCTTATTTATATATTTCAACCAGTAATTCACTATATTTCATTTTTAAGAGTCAGCAAATATATGAACCACAAGACCCTTTCAGGTGGCAAAAGAATACTGAGACCTTAAGTAAAGTCAAAAGTGAATATAATCCTCCATGATGAACAACAAAAGTACTAGAGAAGTTGTCAAAATACATACACCTATTTTTAAATTATTTCAAGAATAGCTGAAAGGAAAGAAAATAAAAAACACGTCTACAAACACTTTGTATTTATTTTAAATAGTCAATTACATTTAAAATCTTAAGAACGTCTATTGAATGTAGTTGTTGTGGGTTGTGTTAGTTGGAGGCCACTGATATTATTGAAATCCAACATTTTCAACATTTCTTTAGTATCTGGATCAACTTCAATGATGTCATGTTCCAAAGCAGAAACTTCTGGTACATAGTTATCACGTCTTTCACGCTCCTCTTCTTGTAATTTAATGGAAATTCCACGCACCTGAAAAACAGGAGACAAACTCCTTAGTTCCACTTCCAACTACATCATAAACATAACATGGTGTCTTAAATTCAACGACAATTTAGTAGATAATTGTATGACATATTCAACAGGGAGACATAGGTCAAGTTGCCATTTTAAAAATTTTG
>CAJUYH010002093.1:0-42607 GCA_910591685.1 Galerucella tenella | reverse complement strand
CAGTAAAGTGATTCTTTATCGGACGAGTCTGAAATTATGAGACGAGCGAAGCGAGGCGAATAACAGGCGAGTCCGATAAAGACACTTTACTGATGTGGTGCATACAAAATTTTATCGCCAACTGCTCAGAATTCAGAATATAAAAAACTGAGGTATATTTCATTACTTATTATTTGTTATATTTAAATTGAAGGTACACCCTGTAGCATTATAAAAGTTAATTCCTGAAGTCAAAGGAGCTCCAACAATAATTTGTTATAAATAAATCGCAAGAAAACTATTATCGAGCCGTAATAGGGAGAAGCATGATACTGAGAGATGATGATTTTCGAGTAATGTCAAAGTCAAAATACTTTACCTGCCGCATATGTCACTTTATCTGCCGCAAATGCGGCAGATAAAGTAAAGGATGGTAAACTGTCTGTTTACTTCCGGAAATCAATCTGATAATTGACGGCTTTACTGACGGTTGGCGATAAAGAAAATTACTTCACAATTTAATTTGGGAGATAGGACAAAGAATGTATTCAATATAATTATTTAATTATTTATTCTCATAATTCGAATCAGAATGTTTATTGGATAGTATACATTGATATTACTAGTATGAGGCGTTGAAATCAATGAAAATCTCTTTTTAAGGTCCGCTACTTACATACATAATGGTTAAGCTCATAAAAACATGATAATGATGGAATAACTTGATGTGAGGAAACTATGAATTAACAGGCTTCGAAACAAAATCTACTTTATTGCCGGTGAGCGTGGGTGAAACATAATGTTGGTAAAACCAACTGAAGACATTGTATACCAAATTGATTTATCTCTGACATTTCTTAAAAAGTTTATGTTAATAGACGTGGCACCGAAATAAGGGTGGCATTATTTTTCATATTCCCATAAGTTAACTAGCCAATAGCACTTCAGGGTTGATTATAGCGAAGAATTTTCTCAGTATAATTTGAATGCGTGTTAAATTATCGACCACCCATAGTGGCGCATTGACGCTTCATAATTGTTTGAAAGTTAAGAAGCACTATTCATTCCGTTCAATTAGCGCTTAATACTACATGCGAGATCGTCTTCCATTTTCAATATTTTGAATAACAGCACTTTTGGAATGAAAAACAAACATTCAATAGTTATGTGAAGTTATATATTTAGACCGCTGAAGAAATAGAGTACACGCTTATTTCATATTTTGCTTGGATATTAATTTATAATAGTAAAATAATATGATATCAAAAATTACTAATAATAGGAAATAAACCAGTTTCCATTGAAATTACTCCCAAATTTTGAAATGAAATTCAAATTTCAATGCACTTTCCGACCACAACCCGAGGATTTCCGAACGTTACCGATGATACGTGTGATGTCATATATCTTGTGTTTACTTATGTCAATATGGCCGGTATTGCATTAGGTTATGTGTAGTTGTGTGTTTATATTGTATTTTAATCAACTATTAATTGCTTCATCGACGTAAAATATCATTTATCTAATTCCGCTATCAAATGTGACACTTTACGTCACTCCTTGACGTTAGGTAACGTCACATTTTTCATAACCTTCATATATCAGTTATGAAAAGTAGTTATGTAAAAACTTTACGTAACTGTTCATGTTTCAACATAGAGATACCACATGAGTTTCAAAGAATAATTTATTAATTAAGTAGGTACTGTCAAAACTGACAATTATTCCATTATTTAAACTGTACAATTAACCCATTATTTTAATTCAATAGTATTTTGAGATTTATAAACATTAAAAACATTATTCAGGACACAGTTATTAAAAGTAAGTCAATTTTCTGGGTGAATACATCATAGTAACAATACTTCTAACACCATTTGATTCCACTTCAATATTATCATTGTAATTGAAGATTTTATTGAATATTATGAAAGCGCGGAATTAGATAAAACGTTGTACGTAAACACGTTATGAAGAGAGCGATATTGTTCAACACGCGTAATTTGCAAAACTCGCTAGCGCTCGTTTTGGCAAATATTACGCTTGTTGAACAATATCGCTCTTTTCATAACTAATTACGTAAATATCTATTATATGTTTGTTTGAGACCATTACATGTTTGTGTGTGCTTTTTTTTATTTCTAAAAGTCAACGTAAAGTGGAAAGTGGACATGAATATTCGATACTTCCGAGGATATTTTAAAACTTTTGGAAGAATATATTTTATTTACTAGTTCAGTGTTCAGTGACGATTCTTTCATATTTTGTGAGTAAAGATATGGCTAGCGAAGGTTTTGTAAAAGCACAAACTGATAACTTGCCCAAAGTAGACTCATTTATGCTGCTTGAATTTATGAAGTCAAACAGCTGCTTTAATGCAGGGGAAATAAGAGGAGTTATGGCATTATCGTAAGAACGATTTAAACTATGTTTTATTTATATAATATATACCAACCATATTTCGATGTGTGGTCGTAAGAAAATGATGTTTTTATGGTTGATTCCTAGACATATAGATACATAACCTCAAACTATTTAACAATAAAAATTACCAGCATAGAAGTAGGTACTTACATTATAATGGTCTTCACAAACAAAAGTAATCCCCTTCCTTAAGTGTATTTTTGCTTGTGCCACCAGGTAAAGTAACAAATATTGTGTGTGGAGTTTTAATAGACGTTGATTTACACACGGGAACAATGCAATACTTGGAATACAAATTTTTTTTCGGCTTCATCCATTTTTAAAGCTTTCAGAAACAAATTAGGTCACAAGAACTCAGAGCGTGATACACGAATAAGAACGTAAACAAATTACGTCACACCATATGGGGCAGCCATCTTTATGACGTAAAGCGTCTTTTGGCGGACTTTCAAATTTTATGATTTTTAAAGTCGTTTTAAAAGTAAAGTTTATATTTATTTGAAAAAAATAGGCATGCAAGGTGTTGGGAGACCCGATAAAGCGTCAATTCCCACCAATAGCAAAATGTATGCTTGTACCCTATTGAGTGTTAATTTATAGTATTTTTAATTCAGCGAACAAAGAATCTCAATTGTTGAAAATAAAAAATTGGAGAAATAATTTCGCAGCTCACTCAAGACTGGTCATATACCTCGTTTTATCAGATGCTTCTTCTTGGGAGCCCCATTCAAAAATTTATTCCGTAAAGAATAGACAGCCTAAGTCTGACGTCACAACTGTGTGCGGAGCCTGGACTGGTTCCAAACAAACTCTCTTTCCACGTAAAAGCACCGAGTACACAGTAACAGGAGGCGAAAGAAAGTAGTTTTCGTGATCGCAAATTTGTGTGCATATGCGTGAATTGATTAGTTTATCTGTCAATGTCAAGTCGACACTTTTGGATACGTAAGTGTAAATTACGTAGTCCGTTACTAGAAAGAAGATTTATTCGCTTTCTCATTGGTCTCTCGTAGGAATGAGGACCTTGAAGGGCTTGTCCACGTGAAGTTTTGTGACAGAAAAATCCGAAGGCATCCCAAGACTGTGGTAGTCAGTTTTAGTTGAATAGTGAATAATATTTGAAACTGAAGTGAGGATAGATTTAAACTGCTCAATATACAGTTTTTACTTATACTGTATGCATAATTCCCTGGATAAACTTTCTATTCCAATAGGTATAAGTCTTGGACTATTTCCGACAAATATCTCCTTTCGACTGAAATATAAACGGATAAGTATTTCCCAGAGATTCATCTTGTAAGTTTTTCTACTAAGAACACTGCTTTCGAGAACAAATATCAAAAAATAGTTTTTGTCTCTACAACATAATGGAATTCTCAATCAAGAAATTAACGATCTTTTTATACTCTTGACTGGTGATAGATCTGTATTCTTTGTACAAAAATTAAGTGAACATTAGTAGTGGCCACTGAAAAAATTTTCAAGGAGCGGAGTAACTCTATACCAAGAAGATTGATGTAAGCTGTGAAAGAGCTTTGCCATTGATTAATTACAGTAAGAATTTAATGGTGTAGATGGTAGACGTTCACGCTTACAAGAGCAGCAATAACTGTTAACGTATTACAGTAACAATTCGTGAATAAAATACGAAATACCAGTAAATCATTACTATGGTAACAAGTGTAAGATATTATTCACAAATGTGTGTAATAACGTTATGGTTGAAATAATACCAAAGTCTATATATTCCAATAAGTCCGGCCACTCTCTCGACGACGCGAAAATCCCCCTCCTGCCGACACCCACCGTCTCACCGGCAAAACCCACATCTGATGTGGGATTTATTGATTTTTCAGTTCTGTTTGACTTACACACGGTGGTGTAGCAGAGCGTTGTATCGGGTGCGACCAAGAAAGTGATCTTGAAATTTAATTTGTGCGAACGTTATCTGCTGTGTTTTTGATTGTGTGCGATGCATTCTTATGGAAATTATTGTGGCGTGGATTCGTGTAGAAACAATACTGCAATTCATTTTGGCCCAGGCCCCTGGGTTTTCAGGAAAATCAGTGAAATTTCCAGTTTTCTGGGGGAAGACAGCTATTCTTCTGAGTTTTTTCTCTTTACAGTAAAATTCTTCCCGGTCAAGCATCATACCCGATGAAAGGTCACATTCTGAACTTTCCTTTGATATGTGTATCAAGTATTTCATTTGATGCATTAAAAAGAAATTTGTCTCTAAATTTGTTGTAATGGATGCCTCATTTTATTCTCGCACGCCGCCACGCCACCCATCTATAGTGTGGTCGACAGCGTCTGCTATAGTGCGTGTACACGTGGATGCTCTCTGCTGCATTGTTTGTCAACAACTGACAATTTTACATGTAAACACTATCTCTTCCGTGATTTTTCAAGGATAAATTAGTAGTATTCCAGTGTAAAAAGTGAAATTCAAGTCATTATTAAATTTATTGTTATTATTAAATAATAAATTTTGAAATTTTTATTGATAAAAAACACAGGGAAATATCGAAAATTCTTGAGCTTCTTTTTTTTGGAGCACACGGTGAGGTTTCATTTTTTTAATTAAGATCATTAATATTGTTGTGGGTGAAATGACATCTAATGATTTGATAAATATTCTTCATTCCTGTAGAAAAATGGAAGTCGCAGAGGATTCTGGTACGCCCGTGTGTTTTATTTGTGATCAAGCTCTGACTGAAGACGTTACAACGGTTACCCGAGGACTAGAAACCCTAATAAATGTTAGCAAGACCAGGAAAGACAACCACCATTTGTTCCTGGAGAAGGTATCGTCTGTGGAAGTTCATCGCTTGTGTAGGAAGAGGTATTCGGTAATGAAGAATGGAAAAGTTATTTTCGCAATTTTAGCGTCTACTTTCAATCCTTTTCGCACACAATCATTCCTAGGATTGGTCTGTCCAATAAAAGCAGGCCAGGGTCTCAATTTTAAAGAAAGCGATAACTTTTTTGACCTCGTGAGTGGGTAAGAGATCGATCATTTTCATGTTTCTTTTCATGGCCTTAATTATTTCGGGTTGCGAAAATGCAAGGTGGCGCCATCTACCATAGATGCCTGGAGGCCTAAACATAGAAATTGGTGTATTTTCAGGGTCGCTCATCCCAAATTTTGGGCTAGAAGTGTCAGTTTTTAAGTTTCAGAAAACTGCGAACTTCTCGACCACCATCTTTGCAAAAAATATTGGTGTAACGAAAGAAATTGTGGGGACAACTTTTGTAGGTGATGAACTGCTCTTCATTTTTTGTCTGAACAAAAATTCTCTAGGGATCGTAGTTCGGGAGATATCGACGGAAAACGGATTTTCGGGATCTCTAGAGCCATTTTCCGACCCTTCCACAAATTTCAGACACCTGACAATTTGGGGGTTTAGTGTACCAACTATTACCTGCAAATTAAAAAAAAATGCCCATGTTGACGGTATTTTTCGCCTTCATTTATTGGACTATTATGTTTCCCTGGGATGGTGTTACCCCTGTCAAGGTAATCATATTACATAGTGGAGCAAAATGTTCCCTTTGTATCATGTCAGATTTTTTTGTCATATCTGCACCCAAGTTACAATTTCATCCGTCAAAACCAGACTCGCTAAAGTGAATACATCGTGCTAATCACAGTTAAATTTCCATAATTTTTGTTTCTATTGAACAAACCTTAAGGGGATCATTTTTACCCACTCTCTCCTACATGCCAGCTCGAACGAAACAAAATGTTTAAGAATTGGTAACAACAAGGCATTTCAGACAAGAAACGTTCCTAAAAATTAATAGCTTTTTGTTTCCTGTTTCCAACTTCAAATGTAACATTCTGCTAGAAAGGCACATCACGTATAATCAAATTGAACTCCAAAAAGTTTAATTGAAGTTTCCGGATGCCGAATCGGTGAAAAATTGAAAACGATTCTATTCTTACAGCTTGCTAACAAAAAAACATTTTAAAAACATCACGAATTCCTTAACGTCTTTCATAATTACTTTAATTTCAAATGTCTCTGATAAAAAAGAGTAGAAATTCTAGACAAGAAATTGTGAATAATTGAATCTAACTGATGAAAAGAACGTCTGGAATTCAATCTGATGAGGAATAAATGAGAAACACATTCATTTTTTGTAGCTTCTTCATTAGAGTTTATTTAAATCAAGCGATTAATGAGAAGTTCAGTTTACTCGGGTATTTACATTTCAGACTAGGTACACTTCATTTCATGGCGATTCCCTGTAAAAAATCAACTTGACTACCTACTCCTTTTTGCTTATGGCACTTCAGCATAGTAAATGTCGTTAGAACATTACAATGTATGAAAAACGTTACTGCTAAACAGTCCTTTTGTTTCCACTATATTAGAACGACGATTATATCAGGAAACAGTTGCTCGCCTCGTTTTAAATTTCAAGTTTTGTCCCAAGAGTCATTCTCTCCTCGATTAATCAATTCAGCATTCATTTCATTGAATAGGAGTATTTGCAGCTCTTTGGATTGATGGAAAAAATGGTATGAACAGCTCAATTCAAATCAATTCACGAATTTAATAACCTGTTGCACCAAGTCTCTTCATGAATATATAATTAAGAAAGATCTAACAATCTCGAACAGAGGTACGGAGCCGACATTTATTAACGCTCGTAGCCAAACATTGCTAGATATTACGCTGGCGACAGCCAAAATATCAAACAAAATTCAGGACTGGACAGTGTCGGATCATATTTCTATGTCAGACCATCGCTGGCTGACCTATACGGTAAGCCAGGATCTCAGGATCACGAAGAGGACTGATGTAGCTCTCTACAATTGACTCTTAAAAGGTGTTCTGCGGGAAACAGAGGTCCTGACTCCTAGCAATAATGAGGAACTGGAAAGGTACACAGTATCTATCCAAAACAAAATAGACATTGCCTATAAGGAATCCTGTCCGATGAGGATGATTCAGACAGGTGGCACGACCAATACCTGGTGGTGCCCTGAACTGGAACACTTCAGAAAGACATCGAGAACGGCCTTTAACAAGGCGAAACGAACAAAACTCAGAGAGGACTGGGAAATATATAAAGCCAACCTCATAGAGTTGAAAAAAGTCTGCAGACAAAAGCAAAGAGAAGCGTGAAGAGCCTTTTGTGAGGCAGTCGAAGACTTCCCACAAATTCCTAGACTACAGAAGGCATTCTCAAACGACCACCATAAGAGTATCGGCATCCTGACAAGGGAAAATGGCGAAAAGGCCGCCAACCTTCAAGAGAGCGCTGAGATTCTCATGGAAACTCACTTCCCAGGTTCTGTCTTTCCTGGAACGTCAAACTGGACGGAAGTACCAACAACACCCTCACAATACGACTGGCAATCTGCTAGTGCAGTAATTGATGAGGACAAGATAAGGTGGGCCATATCGGGCTTGTCCCCCTTCAAGTCTCACCAGGACCCTACTTCAATGGGGATTGGATATTCTTATGCCGCACCTGGTTGGAATTTTCAGAGCCTCTTTAGCTCTGAGGTATATTCCCAGTAAGTGGAGAGAAGTACGAGTGGTATTTATACCCAAACCAGGTAGGATGGACTACACCTTACCAAAAGCATTCCGACCAATTAGTCTCACATCGTTCTTTTTAAAAACAATGGAGAGGTTATGCGAGCGGTATATAAGAGATGAAGTGCTAGTTCACAACCCGCTTCATCCAAATCAGCATGCATATACTCCGGGAAGGTCCACTGATTCGGCCCTTCACCAAGTGGTTGGCAGAATCGAAAGATCATTGGACAACAAAGAATCCACCCTGGGTATATTCATAGATATCGAGGGAGCGTTTGATAAAACAACCCTTCCAACAATTACCCAGCAACTCAACTCCAGGAATGTACCTCTGGTAGTAGGAGAATGGATACTCAAGATGCTCTCTAGTAGAGCAAAAAGTATCAATGTAGAAGACATCACAGTAAGAGGACTGGTCATGAGGTCCACAAGGAGTCTTATTACCCTTTCTGTGGAACATAGTCCTAGACAACCTGGTTAATCACCTCAACAACAATGGATTCTACACAATTGCATACAAATTCAAGTAGATCACCAGCACTGCGAATACCAGCTTTGCATATAATTTTAATGTAGCATCGGTGGTTCAGTGGTAGAATGCTTGCCATCCACGCGGGCGGCCCGGGTTCGATTCTCGGCAGAAGCATATGAATCGCTGCTTCGTAAACGAGAGAGAGGCTCAGAAGAGAGCACACGCACGCAAGCAAGGCACATAACGAAGCAACGTAACATAACGTAACATAACGTAACGTAACGGTCAGATCTTTTGCGTCGCGACCCCCGGTCGCTCAAACCTACCCTGACGTAAAGAGCTAAAGTTCCAATAAAGTTGAAAAATTAACAATCATGTGGTAAATCAACGATTCCGGAGTGATTATTTAACAATTAGTAACCCCAACGATTAACGTACGCAGGAAACATTTTGTGCTCGAAAAGGAATGAAAGTGCTATCAACACGCTTCACCTTTACATACATGCAACGTGCATATAGTTCAATCGTGATTACACGAAATAACAAGCAGTTATCACTTGTAACTAAATAACATGAATGTGGGAAAATATTTGATTTTACCTAATCGTCAATGATATCAGAGCTTGGAAAAAATTCTTCCATTCCAAAAAGAACTTCAAGTATATATTTGAATTAATCATTATAATATGATCGACTGGTGTAAGGAACACTCACTGTCGATCAATCCCAGAAAGACTGAAATGGTCCTTTTCACCAGGAAAAGAAGTTTATCGGGTTTGAAACCTCCCGAAATCTTCAAAAGCAAACTAAACTTTTCGGAAGAGGTGAAATACCTTGGTATTACCCTCGACAGGAAACTTACATGGAACTCTCATCTACACAGCAGAGCAAAAAGAGCATATGTGGCATGTGAGCAGTGTCGGAGGAAAGTGGGACGCACATGGGGTCTGTCGCCCCGTGTGGTCACCTGGATCTACACTGCAATAATAAGACCCATGTTAACGTATGGAGCAATTGCATGGGGACCGAAGGTTCTACAAGCAACGCCCATCCAAAAATTATATCAAATACAGCGAATGGCTTGTTTGAACATCACAGGAGCCATGAGAACAACACCAACCGCAGCAATGGAACTAATTACTGGTCTGACCCCTCTGGACCTGTACGTCAAGGAGGTTGCGTTAATGGCCATGGTACGATTGCGCACGGCTGGTGTAAACCCCGAAGTGGGAATGGGCCAATTGAGGTTGAGCCTATGGAGGGAAGCGCTCACTGCGCTACCTCTGCTGCAGGCAGCCAACGATTGTCCATATCGCTTGGATCGCTTGATTACTTGAACGATTGAGCACTCCGCCTACGGCGTCGTGCTCAAACTTCGTCCTCGTGCGATATGGCCATCATATCCACACTAGTTGCACAAACTACTATTTCTTTCAAAATATGCCCTTTTACATTTAAAAACAACCTGCCAAATGTCAAGTCAATTTATCCATCCATTTTAAAGTTATCGAATTAAAACATTCAAGTTTTCAAAATTTCAACACCCTTTATTTCGAAAAGTAATTGTCCTAGACCCCTTAATCGCGCAAAAAATTATGTAAATAATAGTAAAAATGTATCCGAACAAATTCAAGTAGATCACTAGCACTGCGAATACCAGCTTTGCATAGAATTTCAATATATCATCGGTGGTTCAGTGGTAGAATGCTCGCATTGCACGCCGGCGGCCCGGGTTCGAATCCGGGTAGGAGCATATTTACTATCATGAATCGCTGCTTCGTAAACGAGAGAGAGAGACTAAGGAGGCACAAGCACACAAAAGCAAGGCACATAACGAAGCAATGTAACATAACGCAGCGTAACGTAACGCGTAACGGTCAGATCTTTTGCGTCGCGACCCCTGGTCGCTCAAACATAACCTGGCGTAAAGAACTAAAGTTCCAAAAATATCTGGCTTGCTTTCTATAAGAGAGAAAGATACAGACAGAGAAACATGCGACGCCGCACATCTTACAATAGCTTCCTATATCAAAAAGTGTCGCGTCCCAACTTTTCGTAAGAATTTTATCCGTCTAGCCTCCTTTCACAACGCGCGATAAGGAACTTCGTTCCAAACATTTGTCCGGTTGAAAAATAACAATTCCTTCCAATTGCTTAAACAATATGGCACCGGGCTGCCCCATGGCAAAACATGCATTTATATCATCAATAGGGTAATTTAAAGAGGATCGCACAAAAAGTTGAGATGGAATAGTTTTCGGTACTCATGCGCCGATTTCTCCTGGACCTGGACTATATCCACTGCTCATTTCAGAGATTTATTAACTACTACATAAAATTGAGGACAGGTACAATAGAACACATATTAAAAATAAAAGAACTACTTTTTGTTCAGTTCTAAAACTGATAAGAAATATACCATGGAAATGCCACAGTATAAGAGCGAACCAATTGTATAACTCTTATATATTATATATATTATATATATGTCTGTTAATATTCCATTTTATTTAAAATAAAAATCATTCTATCTTCCAGATGGTTTTGACTATAAATACAAATCGTTTGAGAAGATTAAACAAGTTCACAGCTCTATTAATCAACCTTAAACGACCTAATTCACTAATGTGTTTTATCTCCGACTAAATCCACCTCTGATTTGCTCGGAGGGCAACTACTATTCAAAGCGGAAGCATCTCCGTCGTGTGATGCGGATGAAGCTGAATTCAACTCAGGAAAGAGGCTGATAAGTTATTTAAAGTGACCGACCGCTCAGATAAGATCTATAATGAACAGAAAGCTTTCAGAGTAATCGACTGAGTTGTCGGAAAAGTTGACATTTTACCGTAATATACGAGTACCTTTTCGAACACTTGATGCAAGTCGAAGCAATGCTAGGAATAGCTGAAAATATAAACAACTCACGAGAAAATGAAGAGAACTTTAATGGAGTAGCACTTTTGATCTATACATGTTTTAGGAAGTCAAAGTTGCAAAAAAAGGTGTGGGTTATCTTAGCTAGAGGGTATGGTGAGGTGAATGAATGAGAAATAGACAGTCATGGAAACTGTCTACAAAGCACAAATAGGTACATCATTCTTTTTTAAAAATCACATCTTACAAACACGAAAAAAATCGTACGTCCATGAAATGAAAATTTTTATGAACAATTTTTTTGCAATTGTCAAATTATGACGGTCTAGTTATGCGTAATTCTATCCTATTAACGAATATTATACAGGTTATTTTTCCCACTTGTCAAAATCTGACATTTTGGTGGTTTTAACCAATAGCAATACATTATTCTAGCCAATCATTCGGTATTATACTGACTATTTTACTACAGTAAATTGATAACTGACAAAATTTGAAGGTTTTGAACTGGCAATTTTTTGTCTTGTCGCGGCAATTTTTTGACGTTTAATATATCAAATCTATGTGTATTAAATTCTATCACTCTGTGATAAAATTCAATATAAAATCTTTGTTAGTGGTTTTTAAGGAAACTAAGTGGTTTATTTATTTATTTAACTGTCTAAAAATTATTAAAATTGTTTCAAAAATTTAAATAAGTATTATTACCATGAATAATACTAGATTTGGAAATAATTCAATAAATGAAATAGAGAGTACAATTAAGCAAAGTATACCGCGAAATACAATGAAGTCAAAAAAGTCTGCGTGGGAACAGTTTAGAATGTTTCTGGACGCACGTAATTATACGTTAGAAAAGGATACTTCTGAACAAGTTATAGCAAAAATTCTTGAAGATTATGGTTTTAACATGAAAAAAAGAGATGGAACTGATTATACTGAAGCTAGTGTGAAAACACTTTGGAATACGACTGCTCAAATGGTTCAGGAAAAATATTTTCTAGAATTTAACATTAAAATTGATCCATTTAAAGATATTACCTATAAATTTGCTGGATTGGTTAGGGATACAATACGTAAAAAGCTTCAGGTTTAACCTGAAACCAGAAAAAGAAGTTCTAACGCGTTTACCAAAGCAGAATTAATGGAAATGGTAGAAAGCTATTCTGAAGATAATCCTGATGGGTTACAAAAAAAGTTTTTTCATTTATGTTCGTTCGAATTAGCATGGCGTGGAAATGAAGCTGCTAATTGTGATATTAATTACTTTAAAAAAGAATGTGATAATAAAGGTAATTTTACTGGCAGGGTAGAATATAATCCAATCTTTTCCAAAACGATGCAAGGAGGATCAAAATCTTTATCTGGCAGTAAGTGGCTGGTAAGAAATAATGCTAACAACAATTTGTGTCCCGTTCGTTTATTTTTAAAAATTATTGAAAAAAGAGAATCCAATCCTTATCTAACAACAACAGGATTATTTTTAACTGTACATCCAAATTGGGGGAAAGGAATATGGTACAAAAATTCACCATTGGGAATTAATACAATTTCAAAGTGGACGAGAATATCGGCAGAATCAATTGGTATAGACACAAATAAAAATAAAAATAACCAATCATTCACATAGAGCTTCTGCAATATCTGCATTTGCAAAAGAAGGAGTTGGTGAACAAGAAGTAATTAAGCTTACAGGACATTCTTCTGCCCATTCTTTGAAACCATATTTACAATTAAATGAAGAACACCATTTCCAACTTATAGAGAACCTTCGAGAAAATAAAAATAAAGAAAAGGAATACTCAGTTTCTAACTTAAATTCATCACAGGTTATGATGCAAAACAATCCCCAAAATAATGCTACAACGTACAATTATAATAATTGTACTTTTTACATAAATAAGTAATTTCTTTTTCATAATGTTATTATTTTTTTGGCTTTATATAATTGAAGTTTGCAATAAATAAAACGTTTAAACATATGACTTTTTAGTTTTTCTCTCGTGAAATAGTCATGTCGAATACTACTCAATTAAAAATTTTGTAAGGTAAAATTTTTCTCTTGTCGTATTCAAGTTTGTTGCTTTTAGGTAATTTTGCTCATGACATTAAATCCAAAACCACTCGCCTGACGGCTCGTGGTTTTGTTAAAAATGTCATTCGCAAAATTGCCAAGCAACAAACTTTCATGATAATCGAAAAATTTTGCCGACAAAATTCTCACTCTCGTGGTATTATACATGATAATTCTGCTTTCTTATCGATAATACCTTGTTTACATCGAAACGTCAAAATGTTACTTTGAATTTGTCATTATTGACAACTAAAAGTGCTTGGAAGTATATTGACAAATGAACACAAAATGATTCAGTGCCATCACCCAAGAGAAGATTGATCATTTAAGACAAAATTTCATTCCACTTTTGTTGAAAAAGATAATCTTCCCAAATACAACTCGCTCTTCAAATTTTATCACACAATTTTTTATTTTCATCACTCAAACTTGTTTATTTGAGGCAAAAACATTCAAACAAACCGAATTTAGATAAAATCCCTCGTCCCAACGGACTCGTGATTTTATCAATCGGTTTGTTTTCATATTTTTGCCAAATAAACAAGTTTTCGTGAAAAAGGAAAAATTATCGATAAAATTTGAAGCACTCGTGGAATTACCTTTGATAATTATTCATCATACTTTCTATAAAAGTTTACTTAAAAAAAATTCGGAAAATTAGTAATTTCGTGTACATTTCTACAGCTTGATAAAATGTAAACATAATTCCTGAGCAATTAGATGAAAAAGCAATCTCGTACTCCCTTAGCATTTTTCTTTGTATCCGAAAGACGGAAGGAGAATAAGACGAATGTACGTAAACATAATTACCGAACACGTTTCTCAGAGATCCTAGCTGCTATCACTAGCTAGGGATCACGTCTCTCCCACTTTAGAAATGGTCCTTCTACATGTCAGCAAGACAACTTCAATTTGCATGAATATGTTTGCGAATTCCCATTTGTTCCGACTCTTATAACGTCTCAGATGTATATACGTGAAAAACTCAATTGTATATTCGTTTAATAATCATAGGAAGTGCCAAATTAAAAACGTTCTGTCAGAATGTAAGTGTGTTATAAATTGAGGGGAATCTATCGGCAGCGATTTGACAAAACATCGAAGTATTTTTGGCAAAGAATTTTGAGGTAATGGATGTATTCAAAATTAATAAAAAAATATATCATGTAGATTAATGTTGAACTAAGAGTTCTCATCGAATAAAAACTTTGAAATGCTAACCAAATTTTGTTGAAAAAAATACGAATCATGAGGTAATTACACATATTAAGCAAAGTTTGAGCACTTGTAAAGAATTAAATATGAATTAAGTGGAAAAACTAATTGATAAGAAGTCTAATTTGAAGCTTTATGAATACTATTTAAAAATCTCAGAATCCTCAAATTACTTATGACCGTATAATTCCTTATTGAAATTCGGTTGCTACCACTAAAATATCGGATAAAAATCAATCTCTCGCTTTTCTATCCTTCTATGACTGACATTGTCTCTCTACTTCGGTAGTCGCGTGCCGTTCCATTGTTGATACAACGCTCGCCGGTCTCGGCGGTCTCCCAGTTCAGTACTGACGAAGCTTATAGAGTAGTACGTGAACCAAAATCCGCTTGGACCGCTTGGCTACCTACACGTTGCGGAGCTTTCATATTTCTAATAAAATGTTCGTTATGTGAACTTAAACGTGAGGACGTAGGGAAACAAAAAAATATACAAAGCATAATTGTGCAAGGTCGAATTTGGTAGATGCCCCTTAAGGAAGCTGCTGCAGCAGCTGCCATCAATATAATGTATTATAATCAAAATATTACACTTGAATAAATTTGGACCAAAATAAATCATGGAAAGACAAAGACATATACAGACCGTGTAAAGAAATAGTAGTTTGTACAACTAGTGGGCAAAGCGTACTTTCCCACGAGCGCAGAAGTGCAAATCTAGCGAGTGGGAGAAGTGATTTGCGTACAGGTTGTACACAATATTTTGTCTACAACCACATTTATTAATAAAATAAATACAGTACTTTATATAGTTATTTTATTTAAACTTTGAACAGAAAGAACTTATAATATGAAAATACATAGAAAAATCAGTTGAATGTATAAATAGTTTTAGAATTTGAACAAGTCAGCATTGAAACCTCAGGTAACAAATTTTCGGCCGAAAAAAAAACTTTGTATTCCAAGTATTGCATTGTTCCAGTGTGTAAATCAACGTCTATTAAAACTCCAGACAAAATATTTGTTACTTTACCTGGTGGCGCAAGCAAAAGTACACTTAAGAGAAGGGCATTACTTTTGTTTGTGAAGACCATTTTAATGTAAGTACCTACTTCTATGCTGGTAATTTTTATTCTTAAATATTTTGAGGTTATGTACCTATATGTCTAGGAATCAACCATAAAAACATCATTTTCTTACTACCACACATCACATCGAAATATGGTTGGTATATATTATATAAATAAGGAATAGTTTAAATCGTACTTACGATAAAGCTTTAACTCCTCTTATTTCCTCTGCATGAAAGCAGCTGTTTGACTTCATAAATTCAAGCAGCATAAATGAGTCTACTTTGAGCAAGTTATCAGTTTGTGCTTTTACAAAACCTTCGCTAGCCATATCTTTACTCACAAAATATGAAAGAATCGTCACTGAACACTGAACTAGTAAATAAAATATATTCTTCCAAAAGTTTTAAAATATCCTCGGAAATATCGAATATTTATGACCACTTTCCACTTCACGTTGACTTTTAGAAATAAAAAAAAGCACACACAAACACGTAATGGTCTCAAACAAACATATAAATGATATTTTTACGTCGATGAAGCAATTAATAGTTGATTAAAATACAATTTAAACACACAACTACACATAACCTAATGCAATACCGGCCATATTGACATGAGTAAACACAAGAGATATGACATCACACGTATCATCGGTAGCGTTCGGAAATCCTCGGGTTGTGGTCGGAAAGTGCATTGAAATTTGAATTTTATTTTAAAATTTGGGAGTAATTTCCAATGGAAACTGGTTTATTCCCTATTATTAGTAATTTTTGATATTATAATTACTATTATAAATTAATATCCAAGCAAAATATGAAATATGCGTGTACTCTATTTATCTTTATTATCATTTACTATTTATTCTAGGTACAATGCTTCTGATTCTATCAGCATTACTCACCTTACTCCAGTACTTCGACTGTTATTCCACAAATGACTGCCATTTCAACTCGATGTGCTCCTGTTCATCGGACGAACAAGACGTTACAACGAAGACAATTCACAGTGTCAGCTGTCTGTTGGTTCCTTTCTACAAATTTCCAAGTGAGTAAAATATATATTTCCGTCGACTCTGTATTTTTAAACTATATTAATGTACACAAAATAATTTATCAATAACATCTGGGATGCCATGACATAAAAAATGTGACAGTGGATGTCAGAGTAAGTTGTTGTTTATAACATCACAATAAAAATGGCAAATTAACTAAATCGTGAAGAAAAAATAGAACTTGTGTTAAATCCTGGAGAAAATAGGGTACAAGCATAAAGCATATAACCAAAGTCAATTAGATTATAAGAGAATTGAACACCTATTAGCAAGTACTTGTAATGTGCAATTATCCTTTACAGATTTACCAGAGGCTAGTATCAGTCAACTGGAAGTCATCGGAACGAAGACGGCGATTCTCGAGTCGGAGAGCTTGGCAGGCTGCCAAGTACAGGCACTTATCCTTACAAATAACCATTTTCAGCATATCTCAGATAGAGCTTTCAGGTGAGTTTTAAGTGGAACACTTTATATTACCCTTTGATATTGCGATCTGACCCTTAAGAATCACTCGACAGACACTCTACTGTTCATTTCGATGGAAAAACTCTTCACTTTTATTAGGAATATCGATTTTACTTTTCAGTTAACAGCACAAGATCGACGACGAAGATTCTGGTCTTATGAAAAGTCATATAAAATTAATTAACATAATTTTTAAAAACTTGACAATACCGTATGTTAGGGGTTTGTCAGAAAAAATTAAGAAAATTGGTAATCTATTTAATATTCGAACCAGCTTTAAATCTAACAATACTTTGAGATCTATCTTAACAAAAACGAAACCAAAAAATGAAGAACAATCTTCCAAAAATTGCATATATCAGATATCTTGTGAATGCGACAAATTCTATTTAGGTGAAACATCTAGACCATTGAAAGTCCGAATAAGTGAACATAAAAAATACATCAAAGATAGGGAGTTCTTTAAGTCAGGTATTTGTAAACATGCTTGGGAAGAGGAGCATAAAATTCAATGGGATTCGACAAAAATAATATTGAAAGAGCCTAATAATAAAAGACGAAAAATCAAAGAAAGTGCTTTAATACAACTAAATGCAGATAAATGTGTAGCTAGTATTTCAGCCGAATGTAGTCAAATTTGGTTACCAATGTTAGAAACAGAAATTTCCAATAATCAATTACCTGCGTTATCAGGATAGCATCATAAGTTTTTATCCAGGTTTTCTTATGATTTATCATTGGGATAGTTGTTAATCGATACACACTTCAATACACAAAATCACCAAACTGAGTTATACATATTTTGAAAACAAAAATGATCATACACAAAAAAGTAACAACAAACAAACGCGTTTTATTAACAATATTTCCAAAATAAGCGAAAAAAAGCGCTATCCCAATAAAAACCGTTCCTGGATCGTGCACTTCACTGGATTCCATTCCTAGTAGACTATCATATCGTTAGAATGTCATAAAATGAAATATTTTATTTCACATTTTACCAGAGATGTGATCTACTATGAATGGACCTTAATAAAGTTTGACAACAAAGTTTTGTAGTCTTAAACTTCAAAATATTATTGATTGTCTAGTTGTCATGTTTTTTCGTTGTGTCAGATAGGGACCAAAACTTATTTTATTAATTTTATTACTAGTTAATCTTGACAACGGTAGCTGGAACGCTACCGAAACGTCGAAATAGAAAATAAAAAACAATATTGTGGTTTGATTCCCAAATGAATAAGAGAAAAAAGAATAAGTAATGCCACAAGGAACTTATAGAAGATAATTAATTTCAGTTGTGACCTCTGGAAAGTGGATGTTTTCTAAAACCACACTCACATTCAAAGTTTATATGAACAATTTTACGAATGTTTTCGTAACTTAGTCAGTCTTCAGTTTGACTATTTTGATAAAACCATAATGTTTTCTGGGTAGTATCTTTCTGTAACCAATAAGTCTTAAAGTTTCATGCAATGCACTGTTCCTAATGAGAAAAATAAGTTACGATCAAAAAACTGTGATTTATAAGTTCAATACAATCTCAAGAAATTAATGATTGGGAAAAATAATATCATATGCGTAATTTTAGTTCCATTATCTAAACTTAACATAACGTAACAACGATTTAAGATTGAAAGACATCAAAGGAAATTTAAATTTAAATTGAATTGCTACTACGAAGAAAAGTAGGTAGCACGCTGGAATTAACTTGATGTCGTCCTTAATTTATGGTAAAAACAATAAATTATGGAATCAAACAATTTTATTTTGTTAAATCTACATTATATTTAAACTTAAAGTGACGCGTTTCGCTAACAGAGTAGCTTTTTCAAACGAATGGAGGTATAATGAGAGCTTTTCAATTTATACAGTGCCTTAATACTAAATTATATTATATAATGAAATGAATTTGTCTAAATATGGGATTAACTAAAGTATTTAACAAGTTTACCTGGAAACTCATTCACAACCATCCTACAGGAACCTTTCCAGGTAAACAGGTTTAATAAAGGAGAATTGTTAATATCAAGTTGGTCGTTAAGAAGATTATCTGAATATTTGTTCTTATTTATCTCTATTGCTTCTAAATTTTTTAATCTCGTAGTCACCTACCATGTAAAGGGAGCCTCACATCCACAGGAACCACCACGTTTCCAAAATATAATCCGAAAATAATCAATTACTCATGGAAAATACTTCTTTCAATCTTCTTAAAAGTCACAGTTATTTTGGGGTATACCGCTATAAATTATAATTGAGTTGAAACCAAACGTCAAACACATAAAGCCCCAACAATTTCTGGTATTTCTATCCAATTAAATTCTCAAGCTTTGTTCAAGGCACTTTGGGATAATTATTTTGGTTAAAACTTTCTACATCCATTTCCGCCATTGGATATGTACAAACACATTTAGATTATTTGACTAAAATGGTTCCGTTTTCACATTTATACAGACCTTTTTGTTTAAACTGAAAGTTTCCTGAAATTTTGATAGTTATAAAAGGGGACAAGCGCAAAAATTAAACTTCGTGGAACTTAACCATTCCACTGAAATTCAGATTCAGATTTATGCAGCACGTGAAAAGCAATTACTTTTCACAAAACCGAATTTGGTTCAAAAACAACGTAGATTTGAACAAGTTTTTTGAAGTGAAAACTTGAGTACCGTGTATAGTTATATTACATGAGAAAAATCGACATCCTGGCCTGCAGGGGAATAATATATGGTGAGTTATGAAATCAAACAATTTTATTTTGTTAAATCTACAATATATTTAACCTTAAAGTTGTGACGCGTTTCGCTAACACAGTAGCTTTTTCAAACGAATGGAGGTATAATGAGAAATTTTCTATTTATACAGTGCCTTAATACTAAATTATACGGATGTTTAACAATAAAATTATAATCTATTTACAAGGAAATGAAATGAATTTGTCTAAATATGGGATTAACTAAAGTATTTAACAAGTTTACCTGGAAACTCATTCACAACAATCCTACAGGAACCTTTCTAGGTAAAAAGGTTTAATAAGGGAGAATTGTTAATATCAAGTTGGTCGTTAAGAAGATTATCTGAATATTTGTTTTTATTTATCTCTAGGGCTTCTAAAAGATTTAATTTGAAGGATTTAGGTTCTATATGCAAAATTTCAAAATTTGAATCGAAAGAGTGTTGGTTTGCTAATAAATGATTTGAATAGTTGGAATCTAATTTTTGGTTGTCATAACTACGTTTGTGTTCTGAAATTCTAGTTTTAAAATTCCTAAAAGTTCTACCTATATAAATTTTATCACAGTCGTCTTTACCACATTTTAATTTATAAACTCCTGATTTATTTAGTTTTGAAGATTTGGATTTGTTGTTTTTAATGAATTTGGATAAATTGTTGTCGGTTTTGAAGCAAATATTCAAGTCTAAAGTTTCTAAAAATGATTTTATTTTTAAGGATGGTATTGCAAAGTTAGTTAAGCTTTTAAACTGGTTATTTTTGTTTTTATCAGAAGGAAATACTTGTTCTAGAGTATGTTTTTGTATCTTTTTATTTATGATGTTGTCAATTAAATTTGGATCGTAATTATTATTAACCGCTATTTGTTTTATCATATTTAGTTCTTTATTGTAATTGTCAATATTCAATGGAACTGTTAAAAGTCTATGTATCATACTATTGGAAGCTGCTAATTTATGACTGATTGGATGGACTGAACTATTATGAATTGTAATGTCTGTATGTGATGGTTTGTGAAATATAGAAAAGTCATGTCTATTATTTATATTTGAAATTGTAAGATCTAGAAAGTTTATGGACTTATTTTGTTCAATTTCTACTGTTAATTGACAACATCATAAATAAAAAGATACGAAAACATACTCTAGAACAAGTATTTCCTTCTGATAAAAACAAAAATAACCAATTTAAAAGCTTAACTTACTTTGGAATACCATCCTTAAAAATAAAATCATTTTTAGAAACTTTAGACTTGAATATTTGCTTCAAAACTGACAACAATTTATCCAAATTCATTAAAAACAACAAATCCAAATCTTCAAAACTAAATAAATAAGTAGTTTATAAACTAAAATGTGGTAATGACGACTGTGATAAAATTTATATACCTAGGTAGAACTTTTAGGAATTTTAAAACTAGAATTTCAGAACACAAACGTAGTTATGACAACCAAAAATCAGATTCCAACTATTCAAATCATTTATTAGCAAACCAACACTCTTTCGATTCAAATTTTGAAATTTTGCATATAGAACCTAAATCCTTCAAATGAAATCTTTTAGAAGCCCTAGAGGTAAATAAAAACAAATATTCAGATAATCTTCTTAACGACCAACTTGATATTAACAATTCTCCATTATTAAACCTTTTTACCTAGAAAGATTCCTGTAGGATGGTTGTGAATGAGTTTCCAGGTAAACTTGTTAAATACTTTAGTTAATCCCATATTTAGACAAATTCCTTTCATTTCCTTGTAAATAGATTATAATTTTATTGTTAAATATCTGTATAATTTAGTATTAAGGCACTGTATAAATTGAAAGTTTCTCATTATACCTCCATTCGTTTGAAAAAGCTAGTATGTTAGCGAAACGCGTCACTTTATGTTTAAATACAATGTAGATTTAACAAAATAAAATTGTTTGATTCCATAACTTAAAAATTATATTTATTTGACATAATTTTGATTGTCACAAATAAATCTTTCTCTCAGTGCAGGACGCCGCACCCCACATGACTCTCTATAGGCCAAGAGCCGGGTATTTTTTGTAAAAAATGTACGGGAACAGGTATTTTTTTCTTTGAATATGTTCAGGGGTGTTCCCTGAATGTAAATCCAAGTTGGCATCTCTCAAAATATACAGAAAACATTCAATATCTGGATAACGGTAAGGTTTAGGTATAGGAAAGTATACATGAATTTGCCTTATTTTTTACCCCTGAATGCATTAAAATGGAAAAAAAAACGGGCGGTTCTATTTAAAAAAATAAAGAAATTTGATATTTGAACACTTTTTATACACACCCTGTATAAAATGAGAAATTTTTCAACATAGATTCAAATACGTCTGACCTTGCTAAAAGCAACCGAACAGAAACCATTTCCATATCTTTAAGGGTATCCTCGTAAAAAAATAATTTACAAGGGTCTGCAACGGTTTAATTTTTTACAAAAAAATCAATAACTCAAAAAGTGTGCATTTTTCGAAAAAAGTTTTTAGACAAAAGTATACTAAAATATTACGTAGATTTCAAAAATGTATTAATATACAGGGTGTTCCATTTAAAATAACAAAGTTACAGTCGACTTCCGGTAGAACCGGAAGTCTGCCATCTTTGAAAATATTTTAGTTAAAAAGATCGTATCCGAAAACCCAAACTTACAGATTTTCAAGATTTTACTATAAGTATTTTGCCATATACAGATAGTTTTTACTCGTCGTGGGACAACCTGTATATATAGGTAATCGTGACTGGAAGTTGCTCATTGTAGATGGAGGTTTTCTCTGATGACTGGACTATGTCGCAGCCAGTAGAAAATATAATCAACCGGTTGAAATATATTCACAACCGATGGAAAATATTCCCCACCGGCTTACAACAGGTTTTTCTACCGGCTGCACCCTGCCAGAAGTTTGTCTTTACTAGCAAAGTGCAGTTATAAAAATTTACATACAGAAAAATGAGAACATTGGTAAGAAAATAATGAGTGAAACAAATCTATTTACACAAATTACAGCGTAACATATATTTACATTTAAAATTTAAAATAATAATTATCCAAAATCACCACTACTTTACCTGCCCCTACAACAACCAAGCTTGATCATCTAAATTTTAAACCCAGTTAAGAAAAACATGCAAATACCTAACAACATAATACAAGGCAAATTCAAAATTGTTAAGGCTGAAAAAAAGTTCTGTTGCTTCAAACTGAAAAAGTCGAAAATGAATATTAATTAATCTGGAACAGAAAATCAAACAAAATTAGAAAATTCACCAAAAAATTGATTAAAAAAATTGTGGGAAAAATTTACAAGTAACCATTTTGCATATAACAATGTTGGCATTCACGATATTTTGACAGACCTACTGGGCAACAATTTCTGCAACAGAAAATCAAACAAAATTAAAAAATTCAACAAAAATTCGATGGAACCTATGGGACCAGTGAAAACTAGGCAACAATTTCTGGAACATAAAATCAAACAAAATTAAAAAAATTCAACAAAAATCAAGATCAGGAAACCTGAGCAACATGACTTACCCATTTCTTTTGAAAAAAAGGTACCGACTTGTAAAAGGCTGGATAGTAGTTTATAAAGTATGTGGAATGACACAGCTCACCTATGGCAGGATATTATTGAGTGAATGTGAGCAACAACCTAGATCTATGTCTTTTGAAAGAAGAACCTGCAAAGAAAAGTAGTATAATATATAAATAATATTTTAAATTATTACATTGCTTACCTGGGTTTTCACTTTTCACTTTTCACACTGACACTACTTGTAAAAAAAATGTTGGTTCGAAACAATAGGGGTATACATTTTACAAATATAGATGATGCATTATAGAAATTAGATATAGGTAGGTACTCACTTTGTTGGGATAGACATATATTTTATGTTACCTTAAACAAAAAATAGAATAATTATTGAAATGTAACCATAAAAATGATAAGTAATTTGCCAAAAACAGTTGAGTGTTTTACAGAAATTCGTTGACAAAAAAATCAACGAAAATTTTTTTTAAAGACATTAAAATCGAGTACATGATCTCATGATGACTCACTTCTTATATAAGAACCCTTATTTGTCATGTATATAGAAATATTTCTCTGCAGTATTTTTATATTTTGGAATATTTGGGTATAAAAAAAACAATAAAATAATACAAAAATGGATTTTAAATCAACAAAATATTTCAATTTTGATAATCAAATTAATTTTGAAATGCATATGAGCAAATTAAAACTAAATACACAATTGTAACATAGTTAATAATTTATATGGGATGAAAAATTAAAAGAGTGTTGTATTTATTTAATGCTAATAACCACCAGTAAATAAAATAAAAACCTACCCCTCTAGAAGAATGTATTAAGCTCTAATCCCTGGATTCCATATAGGTACACCATTCAAGTACACTCTAGATTCCTTGAAACAAAAAATAAAATAAATTTCAAACACCAGATACAAATGAAATTTTCATTTCATATTCCCCCAAAGCAGCTTCAATAAAAGGTAGCAATATGATTCACCTCTTATATAAGAATAATTATTTGTCATAGGAATATTCACCGGCCGGCTTTTGAGTTTTTTTGTTATAAAAAAAACATTAAAAGAATAGAAAAATGGATTATAAATGACTAAAATATCAATAATGATCATTAAATTAATTTAGAAAACAAAAACTAAAGAAATAGTCTTTTAAAATTAAAAGTATAAAAAAAAGTAAAAAATTACCCCATTAGAAGAAGGTATCTAGCTCTAATCCACGCCTTCCATGTAGGTACACTTCACTTGCACTTCACTACACTGCACTTGCACTTGCACTTTACTACACTTCACGATAAACGAACTCAAAAAAATAAAATAAATTTCAACCGCGCACTTCGAACCGTCCGAAACGGAAGTTGAACCGCTACTGAATAATGGCATCTACTAAATTTACCTATTCGTTAAATGTACTTGTTAGTCATTTGTTGAATAAGAATAGTTTATCATATCTATGATTAATATACCGATACCGGCCGTCCTATGAGTTATTAAAAAGACTTTTATTCTTGTTCATATACTTTGTAGGTATTATAATGAAAAAGGAAAAGTAAAAAGGTACAAAAAGCGAGCAGTATAATATACATTTATAAATATAGTGAATTGTGGAGTATTAATTATTATTTTTGGAAATTATTTTTAGAAATCAAACCATAATCTTTTTTAAATTACCAAATTCAATATTTCTGGATCGTGCACTTAACTGGATCCCATTGCTAGTAGACTATAATATTGAAAGAATGTGATTCAAAATAGTATTAATTTTCTGTGGCTAATAGACTATGTCTGAGGCCATTCTCCACCACCATAAATACCTAAAAATTGCCTAAAGATGCCAATAATTAGACAAAATCGGTAAATAATGTGGATTGTTTTAAATCCCTTTTAAATACTCATTTTTGAATTTTTAAGTTTTTTGTATTTTTCACGGCATTTTACGGATATTTTGTGTACTTTGACTAGGCTATATTGGTATTTCTGTTTTGAAAATGGAATAATTGATTTATATGCTTTTTTCAAATAATGTTTCAATGTAGTTTTTACAATTCCGTATACATGGGTAAAATTCTGATAATGTATTAAATTTTAGTTCGTCATGGAAAAGCCTCACATCTTTGGATCTCAGTTATAATAACCTTGACAACGTTCCGCTGGTGGCTCTTAAGGAAATTAGGAACTTACAATGGATCAATTTACACGGGTGAGTGAAAATTTTACATCAAAATATATTCCACATTGCACTCTAACTGAGGAACTTCTATAAATTGACATTAAAACACGCCTACTCTTCCATACAATGGTGACAATAGGCCTACTTTCCACTGGGAGAGAAATTAGCGTGCGTCAAGATTTAAATGCAAGTTTGGAAATGCTGGTAATTTAGTGTGTATGCTATGTTGAAGATATATAATAGAAGCTGTAATTTCATCTGAATGTAAGAATTTTTCAAAATTATAGCGAGTGTTTAAAACAGTAGGGTTTTTATACTAATTTCTGGAATTATCCTCGTTTATCGTGCCTTGCATGACGCAATTAATCAACCTATTTTTATTTACAGGAACCAGATTTCTTCAATAAATGGAGCTTGGTCTTATATGAAAACGTCAATCTCAACATTATTCTTGGGTGAAAATGACATAACTTCAATTTCGAACGAAACCATGCATCAAGAAAGCCTGCGACAGTTCAAGTCATTAATATGGTTAAACCTTGACGGAAACAGAATATCGGATATTCCCAAAAACTCATTACCAAGTTGTTTGAAGACAGTCAGCCTTTCATACAATTTAATACAGGTTTTCCCGACGGAAGTCATAGCAAATTCTCAATTTCTCCAATGGTTATATCTGAGGGGAAATCACATAAGTCTAATACCACAATACACTTTTCCGACAATGCTTTATATGGAGAAAATGGATCTCGCAGAAAATTTTATAAGTACACTACCACCACGACTTTTCAACAAATCTCTGAATATTAGAGATATAAATTTATCTTTCAATGACTTTAGAATGATAACCGATAACTGTTTTTCCGGTCTTAATACCGGAAGAATTATATTATCCTACAATTCCATAGAAAAGATGGATTTTGATGCTTTTAATGGAATCACAAATTCATTGGAATACCTAGATCTAGATCACAATAATCTACAACGAATTCCGCAGGGTCTAAGAAGATTAAACTCTTTAAAATATTTATATCTATCGTCCAATTTATTACAAAACATCGACACAAGTGCTTTTGATAATTTTTCTCACAGCTTAAAAGCTATTAGTTTAAGTGGAAATCGGCTATCAGAAATTCCTTCCGAAGCTTTACAAAACTGTACGAAATTATCTCACTTTAACATCGCTTTCAACGAAATCTTTTATCTAGAAGAAAACACCTTTCAATATTGGTCGTCAACAATTAAAAGTTTAATTCTATCTAACAACAGAATAAGTAAATTAGAAGGGGAGACATTCAGCCAGTTAACGGCGTTAAAGGAACTCAGTCTTAGTTTTAATCCCCTTAGATATATCGATAAAGACGTTTTTAAGGGATTGGGAAATTTAGAAAGCCTAGAAATGTCATTTTGCTTCGATAACAACGCAATTAATTATGAAATATTCGATCATCTGAGTAATCTAAAATGGTTATCTTTGGATCATAATAGTATTAATGTTTTATATCCTTCGTCATTTTTACTACCAGAATTAATATACTTGAATTTGGAATTTAATAAAATTAAAAGAATTCCAAATACTTTTTTTAAATCTAACACAAAAATACAAGATATTCGATTATCGCACAACGAATTGAATGTGATAGAATCAGGCACTTTTCGAGCATTATCTAGTTTGGAAATTGTTGTTTTGTCCAATAATAAAATAAGATCCGTTCAAAAAGAAGCCTTTTCCGATCTACCGAAACTAAATTCAATCATTCTATCACACAATAAAATAAACAGCATCAGTCCAGATGCTTTTACGAATTTACAAAGCATCGGTAAGATCGATTTGAGCTATAACCGATTGTTTGAAGTGTATTTCAATTTTTTTACAAATATATCGGGACCATTACATTTAAATTTAAGTAGAAATCATATAGCAGCTTGTAATTCGGTTTCGCAATTTTTGAACGTACAAATTTTGGATATTCGATATAATAATTTAGAAAAAATACCGGGATGTATTGAAAAAACGTCAGCTTTAAGAAAACTCTATTTAGATTGTAACGTTATTAAAAATTTAAATCAAAATACTTTCATGCATTTAACTTCACTAGAATATTTAGGATTGCAGAATAATAATATAAACATGGTTACAAAAAAAGCGTTTTTCGGTCTTCAAAATTTACAATCTTTGGATTTGTCCAAGAATAATATAAATCAGTTACACGTCGGACAATTTGCCAATATGTCCCAATTAAGAATTATAAATTTGAGCGGTAATCATTTAAGTTATCTACCGAAGGAAATCTTTAAGAGTACGCACGTTGAAATGCTAGATTTGAGCTTCAATTCTTTTTCGGTAGTGCCAAGCACGAGTCTCTCCGATATCGGTATTTCTTTACGATACTTTTCTATGAGATCTAACATCATTGAACACATAGACATTACTACTTTCCCTGATATACCTTTGCTACAATACTTAGATTTAGCAAGCAACCGTTTAACCATCCTTCCTGACAACGTCTTCACAAGCTTAGGACTTTTACAGACACTCGACTTAAGTTCCAATCCTCTAAGGTCGAATTTCAAAGAACTGTTCCACTATGCGCAAACCTTGCGGTTTTTAAATTTGGCCAACACCGGCATTATGACTCCTCCATATTTTCCACTACCAAACTTGGTTTCTTTAAATTTATCCTTCAACAATATCCAAGCAATTAACACAGTTTCAGTACAACAGCTATCTAAACTAAAGGTGTTGGATTTAAGTAATAACGAATTAAAGCAAATACCATCGCACTTATGGGTTCACCTTCCCAGTTTGAAGACTTTATACATATCTTTCAACCCGATTAAAGAAATATCGTTTGATAGTTTTGTGAATCTTCAGAATCTTCAAGAGCTTAACATTCAACATTTGTATTCTTTAACGAAGTTTGACGGTGAAGCCATTTCACAGATTGTGATATTATCAAAACTGTTTATACAAACGTGGCCGAAGATAGAAAATTTTCCAGAAAAAATGTGCCAAATGTTCTCGAACATCGACCAATTGAGAGTGTTGAGAATATATTTCATGGAAACTGAATTAACTGACCAATTACTTTGTATAACTAACAGAAAGATCAGACATTTGGAAATAACCGGAAAGAATCTCAAATTTATTAATAGGGACGCTTTTGCACGATTTACTAAAAATCCAGAGCTATTGATTGAAATACACGGAACACAAATAGAAGACTTACCATCTGGTTTGTTTTCAAATATGTTCAAGATTGCACATTTAACTTTGAATTTGAAAGACAATATGTTGACTCATCTCCATCCGGACATTTTTTATGGAAATTCTAGTAGATGGAAATCTGTTGGTACTACTCTTATTTCAGGTAAGACATTTAAATTATTGAATAGAATTTGGATAACGATATTTGTCGTTAAGTTTGTTCCAACTAAGCGAAATGATGCGTACATGAACGTCACGATCATGCGCATAACAAAATTTCTGTTCGAAAAAGGTAGAACGTGTCGTGGGACACACGGTAGGAACTTTAGTTCCTTTTAAGCAAAAATTATGTCATACATTTGACGTTATAGATAGACGATTTGCATATTCTTTGATGGTAGAGTAGTAAGCATACCAGACTCTCACGCGGTAGACCCGGGTTCGATTCCCCGTGAGGAAGTTTTTTTTATTGTTAATTTTATTTTTAAATAACTATTCTGCTTGATATTAATAACGACAACAGGTAGACATTTGAAATATTTAGCAGAATATTCATTTTTATAGATAATGGTACGGTACCCTTCATGAGGGAGTCCGACTGGCAACATCTACTTATAACAGCATCGTATATTTAAAAAGGGAAACCGTAGCATTATACAAATTGGACATTCAAGAACTGTACGTTTACCACAAAAAAATTAGTGGAAACACATAATTGAATTGTTAAGTTTTCAATTTGAAGTTATATTACAGTTTATAGAAATTTTTATTTACTAGATTTTTTCTCAAGTGGGTCGTAGAAAAAATATGCTGTTCGACTCGTGTGGATTGTCCATATCGCACTTGAACGATTGAGCACTTCGCCTACGGCGTCGTGCTCAAACTTTGTCCTCGTGCGATATGTCCATGTCCAAATACGTAGTATTCGGGTATATTAGGTCACTCAGTAAAATTCACCATGCTGGCATGTAACTGATTTGATCGCCATTGCTCGATTCACGAATTTATTTGAAAAAACATGTTAAGAACGTTTAAATCTTTTGTGTACTATATTTTACTGTTCATAGTTGGAAATACTTTGTTCATCTTTGTTCGATTTTCAAAGACTTCCACATTTCGTCCAAAATAAATTTGGTACTTACTTAAGTTATACTATTATTTGTGGCAGTCACAATTTCAATACTTAAAACGAAGTTGGTTTGCTCAAGGGTAATTAAATTTGGATTTGGTTGAGAAGGGGTACAAAGTCAGTGCCGACTTCGTAACGAGCCGAATTTTCCAACGTTGAGTTGTCTATCCCAATCTTATGTACCTAATGATCTCACAACGTCCAAATGCTGCTTGGTATCTGTACTAACCTTTTAGGAGATTACAGAGGAAAGTCACCAAATATGAAATAGTATCCTAATATGGAATGCCTACATTTCTCTAAGACTCGACCATCTTCTGTTTCATTCGGTCTACTAACTATCGCACCCACACCATCGAGTTAGTTGCGCAAATGCTTCACGTGTGGCAGGCGTGTTTTGTTTTGTTGTCGTGCAGAAAATTTTAAAGGTAAGTAATAAACGAGTATTACCAGCTGTTATGTTTGTTTACGTAAGTGTTATACTATTTAGTATATCGGTATTATGTTTATTTCACCATTTTGTGATCTATTGTCATTAAAATATAAAGGGGCATCTACCAAATTCGACCTTGCACAATTATGCTTTGTATATTTTTTTGTTTCCCTACGTCCTCACGTTTAAGTTCACATAACGAATATTTTATTAGAAATATGAAAGCTCCTCAACATGTAGGTAGCCAAGCGGTCCAAGCGGATTTTGGCTCACGTACTACTCTATAAGCTTCGTCAGTACTGAACTGGGAGACCGCCGAGACCGGCGAGCGTTGTATCAATGTTGTATCAATGGAACGGCACGCGACTACCGAAGCAGAGAGACAATGTCAGTCATAGAAGGATAGAAAAGCGAGCGATGGATTTTTATCCGATATTTTAGTGGTAGCAACCGAATTTCAATAAGGAATTGTACGGTCATAAGTAATTTGAGGATTCTGAGATTTTTATATAGTATTCATAAAGCTTCAAATTAGACTTCTTATCAATTAGTTTTTCCATTTAATCCATATTTAATTCTTTACAAGGGCTCAAACTTTGCTTAATATGTGTCATGATTCGTATTTTTTTCAACAAAATTTGGTTAGCATTTCAAAGATTTTATTCGATGAGAACTCTTAGTTCAACATTATTTGACATGATATATTTTTTCTTAATTTTCAATACATCCATTACCTCAAAATTATTTGCCAAGAATATTTCGATATTTTCTCAAATCACTGCCGATAGATTCCCCTTAAAAAATATTTAGAATAGTTTGAACTAGTATAAAAATCCAAATATGGACAGTCGTTGGTGTCTAATTATGGAATATTAAATTAAATGCTCGATGTGTGGGCTCTGGGCACATTATGATTGTGCTGGTCCAGAGTTTGATACTTGGATCTGTGACTTTTGCAAGTAATTATCTAACTTTTTTCATTTATCACAATATATTATATTTATTTAATTGATCTCAAAGATATTAATGTTATTGTTATATTGATTTAATGCTTATATTCCATATTTGGTTACTCATTTGTGATTTTGTTTTTTGTGTTAGATTTTAATTCGATAACTAATATATTTGATTAAAGGCTGTTAATTACTACATATAAATATATGACTGATTAGTGAAAATATTAAACTGATTTAATTTATATGACGTTTTTTTTATATCCCAAAAACAAAATGGTATTCCATATTCGGTGACTTTCCATTACATATTACAAAATGAAGACATTTTTAGAATTGTACAAATTTACTTTTCATTACCAAATTATTTAATTTGTCAATATTATCAAAATAACTAGATTCAACATTTCTTTGTTCTCACATAGTGTTGTATTTTTCAGGAGGTTTATTTTTATCAAACAACCGATTTCGGTGCGGTTGTCATCTTTCTTGGCTTAGTCATTGGTTACGAAGATGGACAAGAGAAAATTTGCAAATCCACAATGCTCAAATTGATGCAGTAACTCAAATGAACGAAATGATCAAAGAATCTACATGTATAGATACAATTAGTGGAACAATAATTCCAATAATAGATTTAGAGCCCGAAGATATGAGTTGTCACGCAAGCGCTCTCAGTAACGGTACATATTCAAACAATTCATCTGTGATATTTATTATTTTTTTAATGATAACCAAATATTTAAGGTAGTTGTGAAGTGTGATATGAAATCTCATTTGAAAGAGTACACTGGTTACAAATTTTTACTCCGTCAAGTGAATTTACAGCATTGTGTCGCATATTTGACAATATGAAGTTGATGATCTATCACGTCATTATTTTAGTCGAGCGGATAAAGCAAAAAAGTTCGGAACTTTGAGCCTTTTTTGTGCTTTATCCGCTCGACAATTTGTTAAATAGGGTGCACGGTGTGGCCACCGAGACGAAAGATTCTTGTCTGTCGTCTCGTCTGGCCCTCTCTCGACAAGAAGAGGGGAATATTTTTTTCTCGAATAGAGCTCCAAGGCGAGACGAGAGTGCTCTCTCGTCGAGAAATTCTTGTCTCTCTCGGGCAAAAAACGTTACCTTTTTGAGATTTTTAAAATCTTCTCAAGATGCTCTTTGCCAGTTTGGACCAAACTTTTTTTCGAAAAATGCATATTTTTTAAGTTATTAATTTTTTTGTAAAAAATTTGACGGTTGCAGACCCTTACAAATTATTTTTTCAAGAGGATACCCTAAAAAGATATGAAAATGGTTTCTGTTCGGTTGCTTTTAGCAAGGTCAGACCTAATTGAATCTATGTTGAATGTTCTCTGTAAATTTTGAGAGATGCAGGTGTGGTCTAAATTTTATTTTGACCCGTTGATACAAGCACTAAGAAATAAAAAAGATTATGTAAATTTGCTTTTAATACATGGTAAATATGGCAAAGTTACAAGTAGGAACGAGCACTTTCCCACAGTGTGGTAGTGCGTGCATCCGTGCAGGAAAAAGTCAATCGTAAACCACCAATTTGGAATACACGTGGCTTACTTGAACAGTAAAATAAAAAGCTTACCAATGTCTGTGGAAAAAAGAACCAACGTGAAAGGAAGGAAGGGCATTTAGAAAAATGAGGAACGACATAGCTAACCTATTTCTTTTGAAGAAATAATCAGCTTCTAAAATTAAAGGAGGACAATATTTAGAGTGAGGAACGACATAGCATAACCAACTCGCAAAAGAAGGGGAAGACAATATTCAGAAAAATGAGGGACAAAGCTTACCTATGTCTTTTGAAAAAATATCCAACTTGTAAAAGGAAGGGAGAACAATATTTTGAAAAGTGAGGAAGGACATAGCTGACCTATGTCTTTGGAAAAAATAACCAACTCATGAAAGAAATGGAGGAGAGACAGCTTTTTGAAAAGTTTAGCAATTAAGAAAAGTAATCCCTCGTAGATGGAAGTTTGACCCCCATGGCTTAAAAGCCTACAACCGACGGAAAATATTCCCCACCGGCTTACGTGTTTTCTACGTTTACTACAGACTGCACCCTGATAGAAGTTTGTCTTTACAGGCAAAGTGTAAGAATAAAAAATGTAAGTACCTACCTACCAAAAAACATGAACAAATAAATCATGGAGACTATATATTGTATCTAGTCTCCACGAAAAAAATTCAGACAGGTACCTATTATAAAAACGTCAAATATCAACAAAATATTTACATGTTCACAACAATATCAATAATATTTTTACAAAAAGGTATTGTACTTATCTATGACTTTTTGAAAAGGGGATTTAAGGAAGTTATAATAATTTGGAAAATATGGAAAACAATATAGGTAGCTTCGAGGGGTGAACCACCCTGCAAAATACTGTCACAAATTTGCGAAATCACGGGAAATCACGCGAAATCATGGGAAATCGCTCGAAACACGGGAAATCACGCGAAACACGGGAAATCACGCGAAATTACGGGAAATAACGCGAAATCAAGCAAAATCTTGGGAAATCTTGCGCAATCCCGTAAAATCTTGCGCAATCATGCACAATAATTGGCAAAATAGTGAAATTTTCCGGTACTAAAGTCACGCGAAACACGGGAAATCACGCGAAATCTTGCAAAATCACGCGAAATCCTGCGCAATCACGAGAAATCTTGCGAAATTACACTATTTGCGAAATACTGTCACATTTTTGGCATAGTAGTTCACCCCTGGGTGAACCACCCTGCGAAATACTGTCACAAATTTGCGAAATCACGGGAAATCACGCGAAGCACGGGAAATCACGCGAAAGCAAGCGAAACCATGGGAAATTTTGCGCAATCCCGTGAAATCATGCGAAATCTTGCGCAATCATGCACAATAATTAGCAAAATAGTGAAATTTTCCGGTACTAAAGTCGCGCGAAACACGGGAAATCACGAGAAATTACGCGAGATCATGCGCAATCACGCGAAATCTTGCGAAATTACACTATTTGCGAAATACTGTCACATTTTTGGCATAGTGGTTCACCCGTCGGGTAGCTTACTCAAGACTTTTGAAATTCAAGAGATTTAAATTCTAATATACAGGGTGTGATATATTAATTGGAAAGCTCTTCATTTTTCTGTAAAAACTACAATATATGCATGTAGATTCCCCCACGTAAAATTGGACACAATTATATTATAAGGTCCAGCGCAGAAACACGGCAATATCAATTTTATCAAGTAAGTGAAATGCAGGTCGGGGCCCACCGAAAGCTGGAAGTATGTAATACCATCAATTCTTCATTTACTGGTCAATTTACATTTAGAAAAACGTCAGTGTACTCAGAATAGTATATTAAAATATAGGTGGATATTAAGGTCTCTGAAACACGCGCGATTTTTCGAGCTCGACGGCGAAGCCGGAGTGCTCGAAATAGAGCAAGTGTTTGAAAGACCAGTTATCCACGAATACATAACGCAATTTTTTTACTGGTGCACTTTGAAATTATAAATACTGGTATCTATTATTAGTACTACAACAACAAGAAATGGAAATAAGAACTAATAACGTAAAATGGTTGAATTGCGTTGTCATGGAAATGAGAAAAACATAAACTAATTTGCATTTTGATGGAAGTTCAACATCATTGAGTTCTGAGAATGTTAACAGTATTATTTAAATACCATTTCCTCCGATTTAAAAAATCGAAATGTTAATATCTCAAACAATACCGACTGTACTTTCCATTTTCATCCATAAAATTGAAATTGTTAAATATTGTTTGAATGAAGGTAGGTATTTAGGTTACAAAGGACTCATGTCAGATAAATAATAAAAAAAGGTAGAACGTGTCGCGGGACACACGGTAGGAACTTTAGTTCCTTTTAAGCATGTAATACACATTTGACGTTATAGATAAACAATTTGCAAAGCCTCGGTTGCCGAGTAGTAAGCAAACCAGACTCTCGCGCGGTAGACCCGGGTTCGATTCCCCGTGAAGATGTATTTTTTTATTGTTAATTTTATATTAATAACGACAACAGGTAGACGTTTGAAATATTTAGCAGAATATTCATTATTATAGATAATGGTACGGTACCCTTCATGAGGGAGTCCGACTGGCAACATCTACTTATAACAGCATCGTATATTTAAAAAGGGAAACCGTAGCATTATACAAATTGGACATTCAAGAACTGTACGTTTACCACAAAAAAATTAGTGGAAACATAAAATTGAATGGTTAAATTTTTAATTTGAAGTTATATTGCAGTTTATAGAAATTTTTATTTCCTAGATCTTTTCTCAAGTGGATCGTATAAAAAATATGCTGTTCGACTTGTGTGGATTGTCCATATCGCATTTGAACGATTGAGCACTCCACCTACGGCGTCGTGCTCCATCTTCGTCCTCGTGCGATATGGCCATCATATCCACACTAGTTGCACAAACTACTATTTCTTTCAAAATATGCCCTTTTACATTTAAAAATAACCTGCCAAATGTCAAATCAATTTATCCATCCATTTTAAAGTTATCGAATTAAAACATTAAAGTTTTCAAAATTTCAACACCCTGTACTTCGAAAAGTAAATGTGCTAGACCCCTTAATCGCGCAAAAAAATTATGAAAATAATAGTAAAAATTTATCCGAACAAATTCAAGTAGATCACCAGCACTACGAATACCAGCTTTGCATAGAATTTTAATATAGCATCGGTGGTTCAGTGGTAGAATGCTCGCATTCCACGCGGGCGGCCCGGGTTCGAATCCCGGCCGGAGCATATGAATCGCTGCTTCGTAAACGAGAGAGAGACTAAGGAGAGAGCACAAGCACGAAATCAAGGCACATAACGAAGCAACGTAACATAACGTAACGGTCAGATCTTTTGCGTCGCGACCCCTGGTCGCTCAAACATAACCTGACGTAAAGAACTAAAGTTCCAAAAATTGTCATTCAGACCATATTTAGACCAAGACTTCGTTTCTCGAGTTTTTGATGTTGCCATGGTAACTTTAAAAAACGCGCGTGTTTGGCGTGCATTAAATAGGTAAAATGGTTCACCAATAAAAAAAAACTATATCATCGCCTCCAAATGAAACGTCGCACTCACATTTGTAAATATTCTCGAAATTCTTTTGTTTATATTTTTTTTGCAAAGTTTAACCATGTTTTTTCTATTTTATGCCAATATTCATCCACCAAACTGTTTTTAAACTCAATTTAAAAATTACTTGCAGAAAAACTTTTTTGACGAATTACTCATTCCGTTTAAAACTTGTTATTTGATATTATCAATTTTGTAAAAGATAATGTAACCAATAAATAGTTTTTAGAAGATATTAGAACAGCTATAGAAACAAATATATTTTTTTATTATAATATGTAAATATTGTAAAAATGTTATCTTAAAATAAAATTACATATCCAATTTTGTTTCAATTTGTTTGTGTTCCTAGCGCAATAATAATTGTATTTATATAATTTTGACATATAAAGTGACATTTTTCAAAACTGAGTAACGTTATCAAATGGCACATTTTACATCGCTGATTATTTATTTTAAGCATTGAATTGGAAGGAGACCCTGGAAAAATTACGGAGCCCATGTTTGAGAGGATTCATATTAGTTATCTCAATACATATAAATTTCTGTTTATTTCTTAAAAAATATATATTAATAGCTAAACTTCATACAAATTTATAACAAATCTTCTACATTTATCCTCTTTCTTTTCTTGTGGTTGACAACCATATTTGCTGCCTCTAAAGCTGCACTCGAATCTACCAACCATAAGTTCATTTTAACTCTTGCCCTATAAGCATCATTGAATAATTTTCTCTCTAATGTATCTAATCTCTGTTGAACTGTAGGATCTGATATAGTGTTGTCTGCTAGATCCATAAGCTGTCTAAAGCGAGTTCTAAAGGTCTAAAAAATATAAATACATATATCTTCTGTAGAAATATGTTCAACATACATTTTTATCAAATGAAAAAACTATTTCTAAACTAAAGACATTGGTTCTTACATGTATAAGAGTATCATGGACTTCATCTTTCCTATCAAAATGTTTTATATGAGCACCCAATTCATAAAAATAAAGACTGAATTTATGAAGATCGACAGCAGTGGCATCTGCTTTTAAAATCTCCCGATATGATTCCCTGTAAATTTTTGGCAAATCTGGAGCAACAATTGGTTGACGACTAAATGAAATTTCATGAGCTAACCATAGTGGTAATTCTTGAAGAGTACCAGACTGTAGATCTTTTTCGAGAGTCGAAGAATTCAAATGACCTGTAAAGCAGTTTTAATTATAAATGTAAGTAGCTTACTTTAAAACAGTTAAGTACCCATTTTCGGAACATTAAGAATAACTTTACAAGGTGTTCTTTCCTGAGTAGCTAATATATCATCAATTGAATAATAGTTGGGAAAATAAGAGGCAGGTAAAGGCATATTATGTTCAAAATAAGTATAAATAAAAATGATACACAACACAAATTGTCCAAAACAAATAAGTATTGACGTTACCGTTACATTACAAAATGTCACATGTCACTTCCAATACTTCTTCTGGTTTAATACTAATTGAACCATAGAGAAATTTTACTATGTATTCAACCTTTGACTAAAAAATTTTTAAACAATGAATGGGAAATAGACAAAAGAAATCCATAGAGAAGTCATATTCCTTTATGGATTCAACTATTCCTATTTATATAGAACACGTTCTATATTTTTACTCCGAAAATCCTAGCAATAATTTTATGGCGTGTAAAACGGTTCTTACAAGGGCAATCAATCAATCAATTGATTTATTGAAGAAACACACACTATAATAAACTTAATTTATATACACACTACTTAATGTCTACTAATTTATATACACTCGGTCCTAATTTATCTTCAACACTATTTATATTCACTTTCTGTTCACTCACTGTATACTGAACGACTCCCCGACTCACTCAAAAACCCGCGTATATATAGTCCTTCGTAACTCCAGAATCTTCTTGAATATACCACCTCTGCGTATACTTTATAATTCGATGCCTCAACTTTAGCTCAAATAACAGCTGCTGGAGCTTGAACTTTGACATTTTTAATAGTTAATTGATGTTGAATTTTTTTGAATCTTCACTACTTTTTTTTACTTTATAACAATTACTGTATTTTTGGTGTGAATTGGACTTGCTCACAAATAATTGAAAAATCAACAGATTTGCATAAGAGAAGTGAAGTTTCCTTTCCTTGAGATATTAATAAATGTTATTCACAAAGTTGAATGAATGAACTGAATTATTTGTATAGTGTGTACTGAAAATGCAGAATAATCACTCACTTGCAAGTATGTTGAGTATATTTTTTACTGTTTTGTCCATATTGAAAAGTTCTAAGTAACTGTGAGCATTATTAGACTGTCTTCAGTACAAAGCAAAGTTTAACCATATTCGAGAACACCTTTAACCAGAAATTCATTAGTAATGAACAAATATGCTTATATAATTTGAAATAAAAATTTAATATGTTCTAAACAATTACTAACATTTACTTGTCTACTCATAACAATTCATGGTGATACCAGGTAGGTTCAGTCATTGGTTTTAATAAAAAGCACCATGCACATAAACCCGTGATAAATAAACTAATTACAGTAACCTTCTGGACTCCCTTAGAGCTAGCAGCTTCTGTAAAATCTGGAAAACCCATATGATTACAGAAAGAATGTACAATAAATATAGATATGAAATGTCCAGTTCTATAAAAAATATATGCAGAATACATTCCAAATAATGTTGTATATGCAAACTGGAAACAAGATATCTTCAAAGCCAAATCGAAAGTCATGCCCATATGATGTATCCTTTCCCACATGTGATGAAAATGAGCAACTCCAAAAAACAATGGACTACTAAATACAGCTGAATATGGACTAAAACATTGTAGGAGCATTGGCAGCATACAGCTTCTATAAGTAAATTCTTCAGTAAAAGGTGCTACTATGTGATTTCTTAACCAAATTAAATCTGTTAGATTTGAAGACCAGTGCATTTCTTCTGTATGCAATTTAGATGAGCCACTGTAAAATTCCATTGATATAGGACCCAAAAATAGTATCATTGTCAAGAAAAGTGGTATAAAAATTGCTTGACATAATCCCTGAAATCTTAGTCCTAAAATTTCAGTAAATGTTTGTTTTTGTAAAGCATCTTCTTGAAGACCCATATATAAAAAACATGGGGATATAAATAACATCACAAACGCACTGGTGAATCTTTTTTTTATGGTCGAAGGATGGTCTCTACTATGAGGACTTTTCCATATATGAAGACTAAAAACATAAGTAACAGATAGCAAAAAGCACAGAAAAACACACTTATAACATTTAAAAACTTCATCCAAATTCCATCCCATGTCGAACAGTCTTGATTGTGGCAGTTGTAGTTGTGTACATTGTCTATTTCATCTTTGAAACACAGTGAAATGTTTTTTGATATTTAAAAAAAAGGTTATGTCGAGATTTCGAGATGCTTGTCAAATCTCAAGACTTCTTTCTTCTGATTTCTTTAGTGGTCTCCTTGTGTCTAGAGCAATGAATCCAAGCGTGTCACAGAGAATTCAGATGTGTTTCAAAAAGAGCGCACCTCCTAAGGCAGAATTCAGTCCAGTGATGGGTGATGTTAATAACCTGCAACCTATGTTATTAACCAGTTTTTAGCATTAATTAACGCTAATTAATCACGGTTAACAATTTAGGCGCCCATTTAAAAAAGAAGAAGAGGAGTTTTCAAAGAGTCAAAGCATAGAGAAATATCACGATACACATACTCACGGTATGCTGATTTCTACTCCAAATTGCGTCCGAGCCGCGCAGTTACGTCACGCGGGAACCAGAAATTTACACCCACCTTTCTGTTGATGTAATCAATTCTACTCACCAAAATATGCCTAAGTATTATTATGTTGGTACTTGGTCAATCTGCATAACAGGTTTTATGGCGCTAAAAAGCGGAGTAGCCGGATAAAGTGTGGTATGAGTTGTAACTTGTAATGTTGAAAGCTATTTTTAATATAAACCATTTTGTGTGTTAGATTGTGCTAATTAATACTACCATACCGTTATTTCCACTAGCAACTCAACATTTTCATCAGTCTTTCGATTCATTGTGTTTTCATGCAATACAAGGTGTTGTTAGCCATTGAAGAATTGATCAGGCGTTTACAGATATATATTATATATCTCTATATTTTTTCAAGTCTCAAAGATAGGGTAAGTACAGAGATTAATTATTTTAAAGGAGTTTTTTGTTCTAGCAAAACTCAGCGTTATAATATCGCTCAGATTAATCATTTGATTCAGTACATGGATAGCCATTCAAATTCAAATAGTTACTCTTCAAATATTAAAAATTCACTTGAATAATCCGAAATACCAACCAAACATCAATAAATAATGAAAATTCCCTTTCAACGAAAATCGATAACGGTTACCGTGGGGTTCATAAGATCACGGTAGACGGTAGAATGACGTCAATAACTGGTGATTTCTCGACCAAACACGTTATTCAACAAGAATTCGACGTGAAAAACACGTTACCTAAAAGCATGGATCTACTCTCGGAGCTACTATTAAGAAGAGATGACACAGTCGACTATTTTATAATAGGAAAGTGGTATCACAAAGTCGCGCGAAACACGGAAAATCATGCGCAATCACGCGAAATCTTGCAAAATACTTTCACATTTTTGGCATAGTGGTTCACCCCTGGGTGACATATTGTCACAAATTTGCGAAATCGCGGGAAACACGGAAAATCACGCGAAATTACGGGAAATCATGGAAAATCTTGCGCAATCCCGTGAAATCTTGCGCAATCATGCACAATAATTAGCAAAATAGTGAAATTTTCCGGTACTAAAGTCGCGCGAAACACGAGAAATCACGAGAAATTACATGAAATCATGCGCAATCGCGCAAAATCATGAGCAATCACGCGAAATCTTGCGAAATTACACGATTTGCGAAATACTGTCACATTTTTGGCAGTGGTTCACCCCTGGGTGAAATACTGTCACAAATTTGCGAAATCGCGCGAAACACGGGAAATAACGCGAAATTACGGGAAATCATGGGAAATCTTGCGCAATCACGCGAAATCTTGCAAAATACTGTCACATTTTTGGCATAGTGGTTCACCCCTGGGTGACATATTGTCACAAATTTGCGAAATCACGGGAAATCGCGCGAAACACGGGAAATCACGCGAAATTACGGGAAATCAAGCGAAATCATGGAAAATCTTGCGCAATCCCGTGAAATCTTGCGCAATCATGCACAATAATTAGCAAAAAAGTGAAATTTTCCGGTACTAAAGTCGCGCGAAACACGAGAAATTACGCGAAATCATGCGCAATCGCGCGAAATCATGAGCAATCACGCGAAATCTTGCGAAATTACACGATTTGCGAAATACTGTCACATTTTTGGCAGTGGTTCACCCCTGGGTGAAATACTGTCACAAATTTGCGAAATCAAGGGAAATCGCGCGAAACACGGGAAATCAAGCGAAATCATGGGAAATCTTGCGCAATCAAGCGAAATCTTGCGAAATTACACTATTTGCGAAATACTGTCAAATTTTTGGCATAGTGGTTCACCCCTCGTATAATAGTAAGTTTAAGTGATAAATAGAACGTATCCCAGTGCTACAGGTAGTTGTTTTATTCCTGTAAGATGACCCACCGAGTGACCAGCAACACCCCAGTAACAACCACATTACAAAAGCAACGCAATAGACTTATAAGGTTTTCCCAAAAAATTGAGGCAATCTTCATATTTCATGTATTTCAACTTAAGTACAGTATATAAAGTTTATATTTTATAAATAGTAAAAAAAAGCAAATACATAATTCTACATACTAAACAACAATAACACATAATATACAATTTATGTACAATATACAAATAGAAAAAAAAACAAAGCAAAAGTTTACACAAGTGAAATAAAAAGAAACAATGCCTTACTGGAAATATTTATAGAATTTGGGACCAGTGACACTGTTTCCCCCGTTCATTTGTACACAGTCATTTTTATGCGTGAAAGCCTTAAACACTTCGTTAACGTCACTGTTATCCATACTTAAATTAGCGAATGCTTCATTGATGTGTCTTTGTAATTCTTCTTCAGTTGCTTCAAAACTAACATTTTCTTTGGTAACACC
>CAJUYH010002092.1:0-42615 GCA_910591685.1 Galerucella tenella | reverse complement strand
TACAAAATAAAATTGTTTGATTTCATAACTTAAATTGAAATAACTAATTCTGTTTAAATATGGGAGTTCATCAATTTCTCAAATGCATTAAAGGTTTTGAATGAAACACTAACTCAAACCACAACATAATAAATAAACTTAATTAGAAGCAACTGGTTACAGTTATTATGGTTCATACAATAGCCTTTTTGGTGTGCGTCATCGCTTGTGAAGTATATCCGGGTTTTCGGCATGTCGTTTATTTTATTTGCTATTTTGACATACCGTACCAATCTTACGACAAACTTCGGTATATGGGTTATTTTAAGAGATATCAAAAAATGTTATTTACAAAAATAGTAGATGGGCTGAAGGTCCATATTTTGAAATTATATCGAACTATACAGAGTGCTGCATAACTCCGTTACAAACCAAACATAATTTTTCAAATGGGAACCCCTGTATATTATACCGAATTCGGATTGGTTACATTTTTTTGAAGCTTTTGATATGAGGTTTTGCCACGTTATACAGAGTCCTTCAAAAGATATGGACACGTTTATGTGAAAATCGTAGGTGAATCAACGCTCTGTAGCTCTGTAGTACGTTGAAGAAAAAAATGTATTTTGCCAAACAGAGTATCGTAACATGATGCAATATCTCCGTATCCTATTAAATTTCAATTATATTCTTTCTTATATACAGGGGGAACGGAAACTCTTAACCTGTCATTTCCTTTCTTATTTCAAATGGAACACCCTGTATTTTATAGCAAAAATAGAATCTTCGATTATGTAACTTTGATTTTTGTAAAGCATTCCCTATACCCAGTTATTTTGTAATATTTATTGTAAAATTTAATTACTGACCTATTATGTGAAAGCATTAAACTTTGTATATAACAAAAAATCCTAATTAATAATAAATTTTAATGAACAATTAATTCTAAACAAAACTAGCCACCAAAAGTATAATCCCAACCATAATATTAAACTAAAGGTTCAAAATGTTCACCGTTAACATCAATGCAATGCTGCAGAATAGTACAAATGATTGACTAACATTTCTCAGCATATCAACGTTAGCAGATCGAAATGCCGCTGTAATGGAAGTTCAGGATATCGATAATAATTAAGTAACTATTATAAAAGTAAAACTCAAGAGACCGATTTCCTTACATGTTTATTTCCAATCGAAGTAGAATAGAATGAATGCAATTAACATAATAATAATGTCGTCAAAGCAATTCATATATTTTAATAGACAAAACAATAAGTATATTCTGCAAACTAGTTAGAATCAGCGATTTCTATGTAATTTGAAATTACTAATACATTTGGTTCAACTGTTGAGTAAAACTATTATTGAACTGTATACAAGAAAGAATATAATTGAAATTTAATAGGATACGGAGATATTGCATCATGTTACGAAACTCTGTTTGGCAAAATACATTTTTTTTTCTTCAACGTACAACAAGCTACAGAGCGTTGATTTACCTACGATTTTCACATGTTCATATCTTTTGAAGGACTCTGTATAACGTGGCAAAACCTGGTATCAAAAGCTTCAAAAATATGTTACCAATCCGAATTCGGTATATATACAGGGGTTCCCATTTGAAAAATCATATGTTTGTTTTTTAACGAAGTTATGCAGCACTCTGTATAGTTTGATATAATTTCAAAATATGGACCTTCAGTACATCCACTATTTTTCTTGATAACATTTTTTGATATCTCTTAAAATAACCCATATACCGAAGTTTGTCTTGGTACACCCTGTATACACAAGTATCAAAGTTTAATTTTACCACAAGTATTTGTTTTCGAATGGATTGCTTGGAATATCACCCTGTGGCATACCTTTTATTTGTTTTGATCATTTTTTTTGCAGATTAAACAAAAATAGAATCTTCGATTATGTAACTTTAATTTTTGTCAAGCATACCCTATACCCAAAGTTTATAAAAACACAGTTATTTTGTAATATTTATTGACCTATTATGTGAAAGCATTAAACGTTGTATGTAACAAAAAATCCTAATTAATTATAAATTTTATTGAATAATTCATTCTAAACAAAACTAGCTACCAAAAGTATAATCCCAACCGTAATATTGAACTAAAGGTTCAAAATGTTCACCGTTAACATCAATGCAATGCTACAGAATAGTTCAAATGATTGACTAACATTTCTCACCATATCAACGTTAGCAGATCGAAATGCCGCAATAATTATCCTTTTCATATCATCTCTAATAGCCGGGGATTTTATAAACTTATTCCTTACTATTTGTGTCAAAAATGAAATTTTACTTAAAATTGAATAAATTCTGGAGGGTATGTAATTAATTCGAAAAAATTAATTCAACAACACGATCTTTTCTTACTGTACGCTATAGAAGTACAGTTCTTGCGCGGAACAATACCTAGAACAAGTGTATCGCCAGGACCTATATTTGTATACTTTGGCAAGTTTATCTGAAGCCGTGAAAGGAATACAGTCGATAACATTCGATATTGCCACGTTCAACTATGAAAAAGCTAAAGTGCTAAGTATGTAGTGATGATAATTAAAAAAGTGACCTTTCATTATTAACAATATGATTGAACGTTAATTCTTTAATGTGCTTGTTTCCTTTTGGATTTTTTCTATTAACATTAATTTTTCAATTTATGAATCAAAAGATGAGCACTTTTCCAAATTTGTTATGGGTTTCTTCAAGCTCTGGCAGCGTTGAACGAAAACCATAATGACCACACCATCCGAATTACATAATTGGTATTTTTTATCGAAAGCTGACTTCTTATTGGCAAGCGCGTGCGTGTGCTCTTCCCTCTCAATTCGTCAATTGACTGATATTGATTTATCCAGTGGCGTTGGTATTGTCAGTGACCTTTGTATATTAAATTTTACTTGGTAAAATAGGTACCGTACGCCATTTGTACGTTTATGACAGATACCGACATGTTTCCTTGCCTCTTACCGATGCCCGATGCTTCAGATAAACTTGCCAAACTCCAAACTATAAGAGACTACTGAGAATATCAACATGAAAGTGATGTATTACGGGTTGCTAGAAACGAGAGAGATGTAATCTCTCATGTGTCAGACGAATAGAAAATGAGAATATCATCTAAAACAGGGTGAAGCCAGGAAGCATGCGTATATGTTTCCGGACGGTGAAATGGATAGTTTTTCGTTAGATTATCAAGACTTCGCTGTCTGTCGTCCGTTTGTCACCAAATTGGGGGCTACTATAAGACACGACAAGAAAATGAGAAATTTTTATAAAAGACCACACTTTCTTGCGCTTTTTCAATAATTCATATTCACATGTGTTCAGTGTGGTATGTTAAATTAGTATGCAACATATTCTTTCAAAAATTGCTGTGACAATAGAACAAATTATTTTCAGTCTCATGGTTGCCCACCCTCCCCAACAAAAATTGAACTATGATGTGTATTAATAGTGAATGATTGCAAACATTAAAAAATGTGCGTAATCTGCGTAAAAATATTCAATGCTAATCTCCGTATTTTCTTTTAAAAATATGACAAATATGAAACTCTCATGTTTCAGGCAATCCAGCAATACACCAATCTGATGGTGTGATTATCACTAGTACCTTGAAAATACGAGCCCTGTTGTGATAAACCTATTATTTATTTTCAAAGATGGCAGACTTCCGGTTCTACCGGAAGTCAACTGTAACTTTGTTATTTTAAATGGAACACCCTGTATATTAATACATTTTTAAAATCTACTCAAAGTTTTAGTATACTTTTGTATGAAAAGTTTTTTCGAAAAATGCATATTTTTGAGTTATTAATTTTCTTGTAAAAAATTTGATGGTTGCAGACACTTACAAATTATCTTTTCAAAAGGATACCCCTAAAGATATAAAAATGGTTTCTGTTCGGTTGCTTTTAGCAGGGTCGGACGTATTTGAATCTATGTTGAAAAATTTTTTCATTTCATACAGGTTTCAGTTTTCTATTTCAGTACTTCAGTCGGTTAGCGCCCAAATTACATCCGCCCAAAATTTGAAGTTGAACATCCTATTGCAAAAGTTTGAACACGTGTTCATCTCTCTTGACGACTTTTTCCTCTGATCTGCATATTTCTAATCAGAGAAACAAGTCTCCTTTGAATGAAAACAATGGGAAAAGTATCCTGACTTTTTATTTTGTAGATTATTCGAGTATAAAAGGAATTCCACTCCATACCAAACTAACAGGTGGTGTAAGACAAGAACTTATTTTATCTCCCTACAGTGGCATTTATCTGAAACCTTACATATTTAGAGATACAGATATTGAAACATTTCCTAATTGGTTAAAGTTGATGGCAGAAATTCAAGTAGCTGCAAATAAATCCAATAAAAATTATGTTTTACCACCTCGAGGACCTATTGATTATACTTACGTTCAGCCTGAACACATTCCAGCTATAAATAGTCTTTGCAACCAATTTTTCTGGCCTGGAATCGACCGTAAGTTTATAGTGTGTCTATAATTTATTTTTATTAACATTTAGTTCAATTCTAAATTCCCAAATATTCGTTCAAATATTTAATTTTCAAACAAATGAACAGGGTTTTTCTGTAGATAGTACCAAAATTTATTTATTCCTCAATATTCATATTCAATTAGTTAAAACAGGAAGCGGGACTTTTTTTCGATATTTTCTTCTCTTTCAGAATACTTTTTAAAATCTAGGATATCTCAAATAATTTTTGACATATTTGCAATAAACCGACACATATTTTTGGAACTTCAGTTCTTTACGTCAGGTTAGGTTTGAGCGACCGGGGGTCGCGTCGCAAAAGATCTGACCGTTACGTTATGTTACGTTGCTTCGTTATGTGCCTTGCTTGCGTGCGTGTGCTCTCTCCTGAGTCTCTTCTCTCGTTTACGAAGCAGCGATTCATATGCTTCGGCCGGGAATCGAACCCGGGCCACCCGCGTGGAAGGCGAGCATTCTACCACTGAACCACCGATGCTACATTAAAATTTTATGCAAAGCTGGTATTCGCAGTGCTGGTGATCTACTTGAATTTGTTCGGATACATTTTTACCATTATTTCCATAATTTTTTTTGCGCGATTGAACTTTTTTGTTTATTTACAGCATCGGTTGTCAGGACGGTAGGTTGTGTTTACTGGTTTCTAAGTTTAACACGTCGGTAAGTGATTTACTTATCGTTCAGACGTCGAAAAGTGATAAATAGCATAAAAACAATTCCACCAAAATGCAAAATATATTTTAAACTGATCGAGAAGTATAAATGTCACTTTTGACATTTCGTTCATTTCGAAGAAATTTAAATTATTTTATTCGGAATTTATTTCAATACGATCGCGCAAAAAATGGTATAAGCATCTCGAACGTTGAGGGTAATTACAACGTTTGCATGTAGATTCCTGTCGTAAAATTGGACAAAATGATATGAGGATTAAGGGGTCTAGCACATTTACTTTTTGAAATACAGGGTGTTGAAATTTTGATTACGCGAATGTTTTAATTCGATAACTTTAAAATGGATGGATAAATTGATTTGACATTTGGCAGGTTGTTTTTAAATGTAAAAGGGCATATTTTGATAGAAATAGTAGTTTGTGCAACTAGTGTGGATATGATAGCCATATCGCACGAGGACGAACAGCATATTTCTTCTACGACCCACTTAAGAAAAAATCGGTTTACCGCGTGAGAGTCTGGTTCGCTTACTAGTCGACCACCGAGGAATATGCAAATTGTTTATCTATAACGTCAGATTCATTACATAATTTTTGCTTGAAAGGAACTAAAGTTCCTACCGTGTGTCCCGCCACACGTTCTACCTTTTTTTACTCAATTGTTTATAACCTTTGTAATTTTTGTCCCAATTTTCCAATTCGTAGATGCTATTTTGAATCAAATGCGTCCTAAATAATAATTTTCGGTGGCCCAGCTCAGGTTTGGAATGAAATGTAAATCAGCCTGAAATTCCAGTAAATTTGACCTGGACCACTTTTCCATAACCTCCCAGAGGGATTTACTGTTCACATTTTGCCGGCGCACATATTTATTATTATCAATAATAAAGTTCAATTTTAGTGACAGAAACACTACAGTATCCCGATTTCAGTTGTGTGGTCTTGTATAAAAGGCTGCTTGTTGGATTTGCATTTCTAGTTCCAGACGTGAAACACACAGAAAATTATATGTCGTTTTTATTTACTAGACCCCAATGGCGAAATTGTGGTATTGCAAAATTCATGATCTATCATCTTATACAAGTATGTATTCAGTTTCTTAGAAATACGGTACAATAATACTTACAAGATAAAACAAAATAATGTATATGTAAATTTATTTTTCATTTCAGACTAGTTTAGACAAAGACATAACCCTCCATGTTGGCATGGACAATCCGGCTTTGTTGTTATATCAAAAATTTGGTTTTAAAGTGGAAAACGTAGTTTTAAATTTTTACGATAAATATTTACGAAGCGATGTAAAAGAATCTAAACATGCTTTTTTCTGTAGATTAGAGAGAGGGTAAGAAAAACGAAATGTTAATAAAACTTGTTAAAACCCTAATTTACAGGGTATTTCAGAAATCGACAAAAATAAATTGTATGTAGACAGGAAATAATACTTTTAAATATTTTTTTCTGGTAATTTGAAACTGTCTACTAACCATGGAAGATACATTTTAAAAGTAATCCTTGATATTCCGGTAGAACGCGCTACAACTTTTTTGTTTTTAAGTTAATAGCCAGCATCTCACAAACTGAGAGTTTTTAAATGTTAATTATTTGTTAATTATTGTGTATTTTGTGAAATAAGTGTACAATAGACGATTATACGTCGATTTATGAAACATCCTGTATATACATTACACTTATTTTGAAACTAAATAATTTTTTCCAATTTAATAGAATTTAATGAGATGTACAAATTGTAATTATTATTATATAGCATTTATATTTTATGTACAAAATTTAATATTAAAATTGTTTTTCGAAAATGTATCTTTTTCTTTTTCCAAAGGAGCCGTCCCTTCGCCGGCACCACCTCAGCCTCCTGGGCTTATTGTGGATACTCCTAGTGTTCTGACTACAACCTATTCGGCCAATCCGTTCCCTGTATTAGCTCATACAGGTTCTTTGGTCCAGCGACTCACAGTTACATAGTATATGCAGAGCTGTTTCGGTATCCTTTCTGCATCTTCTGCATGTAAGGTCTCCGTTAGACAGCCCCATTTTGTTTAGGTCCTCCTTTGTGGGAAAGTGTCCCCTAGGTAGCCCCGTTATGGTGCGTAGTTTGTTCCTGCTCATTGAGAGCAGTTCTTTCGCTACTTTTTCTGATGGTTCTTTTATGAATTTCTTCCCATGTATTTGCTTGGTCGTATTCTACCAGTGTTTATTGTGTTGTTCTTCCACCCACCCTTTTAACCATGACCTCGTTAAGAATCTGGGGATGCCCACAGCAGGTTCGTGTCCGTTCATCAGAGTTGACTATCCTACTCTTGCAAGTTCGTCAGCTTTTTCATTCCCTGCGATTCCTTTGTGACCTGGGACCCACTCCAGTGTTTCACTGTTCCGAGTCGCCAGTCTTTTAAGTTCTTCGCCGCATTCCCATACTAGCCGAGCTCTGAAGTGCTTTAAGGGCAGCTTGACTGTCACTGTAGATCCTGATCTGCCTGTTGTTGTAGGCTCTCATATTATTTGCCCTTGCACATGCAAGTATTGCATAGACCTCTGGCGTATTTTCCTAGCGAGACGATTCCTTCATATTTGCTCGTCTTGCTGTATATACCCGCTCCAGTGCCGAGTTCATTTTTCGATCCGTCTGTATACCAGATCAGTTCATTCGCTCTACTAAGTGGTGGTGCGCTCTCTTCCTCAAGCTCCTCTCGATCTTTGATGACAATCTCGAAGTTCTTGCGAAAGATATATCTGGTGGTCATGTGGTCTGTTGGCATTTTGAAAATGTCATCATCCACATGCCTTATCTCTGTGTGTCCTCTCCTCTCCCATGTGCCACGTTATGGTCTGATGCTTTTTTCAGTCGGGTTAGTGCTGCCCTTGCTTCGCACATTATGACACAATGTAGCGAAGGAAGGTCTAGCATTGTCTCCAGCGCCGCTGTAGGAGTAGTCCTTATTGCCCTTGTAATGCCAATGCATGCAAGTCTTTGGACCTTGCTTAGTTTCAGCATAGCAGAGGATTGTCTGATCTTTGGCTACGATACCAGAAATGCATATGTTATCCTGGGAATGACAACCATTTTGTACAGCCAGTGTACCATGCTGGATCTAAGTCCTCATTTAGTGCCGTAAGTGCGTCTGGCAACCATGAAGGTCACCTCTGCTTTCTTGATCACGTGCTGAAGGTGTCGGCTCCAAGTTAAGCCTGGGTCTAGGATAACCCCAAGATATTTTACTTCATCCGACAATCGTATTGGTTCACCTTGAAGCGTCAGAGGGCCAAGTCCTTCCCTTTTCCTTCTTCTGGTGTACGCAATTATCTGTGTTTTCGAAGGACTAATACGTAGCCCTTCTTTTACAGTCCAGCCTGTTCCACATTTAAAGCCATCTGGAGTCTGTCTCTGGTTGTACTGTTGTATTCACCTTGGGATAGAATTACCAGGTCGTCTGCATATCCTATGGTGTTAAATCCTTCTCTGTGTAGGGTTCTGATGAGCCCGTCCATGACCAGGTTCCACAGCAGCGGGGATAGTACTACCGCCTGCGGACAACCCCTGGTTGCACGTACGGCCATTGTCTCCACCATCAGAGTTGATTCTATGAGCCTACTTCTGAGCATGCAGTCTATCCACCTGCAGCTCGTGGCATCGATCCCAGAATGCCTCGTCGCCTTAATGTATCTTACTAATTACCTTTGGAAATAATATATTTCTGTAGTGGGACGTGTGAAAAACTGAATCTTTGATTGTTCCTCATAAGCAAAAAATCTAAAACCGTAAGGTCACCAGAGCTTGCAGGCCACACATGGGATTTGGAAAAAAACCGAAGTATTTATTTTTCTAAAATTGAGTCCAGAGTTAATTCCACTATAAAAAGACTGGATTTGGGCGTAGCAAATGAAAGCAAGCATTTCGAGTATTTAAAATAATTTTTCGCCCACCTTACCGGAAAACTAATTATATGAGCACCAATAATAGGGCGGAAAGTATTTTTTTAAGACCGACCAGAAAATATACACTTTCTGGACAATTTTTCGTCCAGAAAATAACGTTTTGCCGATCAAGACCGGAAAATGGACGCCAGGGACCGGAAAATGCTTTTATCGAAGTGTCCGACTTGAAAAAAATCTTGTACGTCACGTACAAGTGTTTTTCAGGTCTCACCAAGCTTCCAGGAATCGCCCACGGCTCGCCCTGGAATCTGCTTATCTCGACCTGAAAAACACTACTTTCCGGTCTTGTAACGTAAATTACTAATTAAGCAGCCCAAGGGCGGAAAATTTACGCCACGATTTTTGAAGATTTTCTCCATATGTGTCCTAATGACTTTTCACATTTTTCAATAGGGTACAAGCATAAATTTTGCTATTGGTGGGTATTGACGGTTTATCAGGTCTCCTAACACCTTGCATGCCTATTTTTTCAAAAAAATATAAACTTTACTTTTAAAAACGACTTTAAAAATCATAAAATTTGAAATTCCGCCAAAATGCGCTTTACGTCATTAAGATGGCTGCCCCATGGAGTGACGTCATTTGTTTACGTTCTTATTCGTGTATCCCGCTCTGAGTTCTTGTGACCTAATTTGTTTCTGAAAGCTTTAAAAATGGATAAAGTCGAAAAAAACTTTGTATTCCAAGTATTGCATTGTTCCAAAGTGTAAATCAACGTCTATTAAAACTCCAGACAAAATATTTGTTACTTTACCTGGTGGCGCAAGTCAAAAATGCACTTAAGAGAAGGGCATTATGGTTGCAAGCTATGCGTCGAAACAAAAACTAGTACTTTTGTTTGTGAAGACCATTTTAATGTAAGTACCTACTTCTATGCTGGTAATTTTCATTCTTCAATAGTTTGAGGTTATGTACCTATATGTCTAGGAATCAACCATAAAAACATTTTATCTTCTGTAAGTTCCTTGTGGCATTACTTATTCTTTTTTCTCTTATTCTTTTGGGAATCAAACCACAATAATGTTTTTTATTTTTTATTTCGACGTTTCGGTAGCGTTCCAGCTACCGTTGTCAAGATTAACTAGTAATAAAATTAATAAAATAATTTTTGTTCCCTATCTGACACAACGAAAAAATATGACAACTAGACAATCAATAATATTTTGAAGTTTAAGACTACAAAACTTTGTTGTCAAATTTTATTAAGCTCCATTCATAGTAGATCACACCTCTGGTAAAATGTGAGATAAAATATTTTATTTTATGACATTCTAACGATATGATAGTCTACTAGAAATGGAATCCAGTGAAGTGCACGTTCCAGGAACGGTTTTTATTGGGATAGCGCTTTTTTTATCTTATTTTGGAAATGTTGTTAATAAAACGCGTTTGTTGTTACTTTGTTGTGTATGATCATTTTTGTTTTCAAAATATGTATGACTCAGTTCGGTGATTTTGTGTATTGGAGTGTGTATCGATTAACAACTATTCCAATGATAAATCATAAGAAAATCGGGATAAAAACTTATGATGCTATCTTGATAACGCAGGTAATTGATTATTGGAAATTTCTCTTTCTAACATTGGTAACCAAATTTGACTACATTCGGCTGAAATACTAGCTACACATTTATCTGCATTTAGTTGTATTAAAGCACTTTCTTTGATTTTTCGTCTTTTATTATTGGGCTCTTTCAATATTATTTTTGTCGAATCCCATTGATTTTTATGCCCCTCTTCCCAAGCATGTTTACAAATACCTGACTTAAAGAACTCCCTATCTTTGATGTATTTTTTATGTTCACTTATTCGGACTTTCAATGGTCTAGATCTAGAGGTTTCACCTAAATGGAATTTTCGCATTCACAAGATATCTGATATATGCAATTTTTTGAAGATTGTTATTCATTTTTTGGTTTCGAAATTAATCTTGACAACGGTAGCTGGAACGCTACCGAAACGTCGAAATAAAAAATAAAAAACATTATTGTGGTTTGATTCCCAAAAGAATAAAGAAAAAAGCATAAAAACATTATTTTCTTACGACCACACATCGAAATATGGTTGGTATATATTATATAAATAATACATAGTGCATACGATAATGCTTTAACTCCTCTTATTTTCTCTGCATTAAAGCAGCTGTTTGACTTCATAAATTCAGCAGCATAGGTAAATGAGTCTACTTTGGGCAAGTTATCAGTTTGTGTTTTTTACAAAACCTTCGCTAGCCATATGTTTACTCACAAAATATGAAAGAATCCTCACTGAACTAGTAAATAAAATATTTTCTTCTAAAAGTTTTTAAATATCCTCGGAAATATCGAATATTCATGTCCACTTTCCACTTTACGTTGACTAAAAAAAGCATACACAAACACGTAATGGTCTCAAACAAACATATACTTAATGATATTTTTACGTCGATGAAGCAATTAATAATTTTTTCTTTTTTCTCTTATTCTTTTGGGAATCAAACCACAATAATGTTTTTTATTTTTTATTTCGACGTTTCCGTAGCGTTCCAGCTACCGTTGTCAAGATTAACTATAGTAATAAAATTAATAAAATAATTTTTGGTCCCTATCTGACACAACGAAAAAATATACATTTTTTACTATAAGTATGAACATTCTTTACTCTCTCATACTTACAGGATATTGTAAAAACTGCTAGAAAGAGTAATTCGTGCAGTTTCTTATTTTAATGTGTTCATTTTACATTTAATGAATACCTAGGTATAAGAATTTAATTACCGTTAATATTTTAAATTTTATTATATTAAACCATCAATATTTTTTTCGAGTTGCTTTTAGCGAGTCGGTCGTTAGGTCTATTCATTTCAACATTCCACCGAATAGTTAAGTTATATAATTCTTGCAAAGTGCAGACATAAAGATTATACGGTAAGATATTTATGTTATTCCGATTTGGTATTGGTTGTGTTGAAAAAAAAAAAATATCGTGACCCTGAAGATGCGCGAAGTCTGTACAGAAAACGAGATTTGACCGGACGGCGCAACTAAGGTTCAAGGACCTCGCTGTGATGATGAAGTTTATTTCACACATATTTTATTTATTGCATTCAAATGAATGTGTCCAGTAGTAACAAGTCAGGTGTGATTTTTTTTTTGTTAAGAAGTTATGGCACAAGCAGTACCTCCACTTTTATCATTAGAAAATGATATTTTTCGATCGTATTTGTTCTATTGTTCGATTCTTGTATTAAAAATGATGTTTATGTCAGTTTTTACTTCCTCCCAAAGGTTTAAATATGGGGTAAGTTTTTTATAAACAATTCACGTTAGGTATATTTTCAAATATTTCACTAAATTTTCACTTTGCAATAACGATTGTTTCGCATAAATTGTTTGCATAGACAGGATTATTGTTTGAGTCGACATCCTGTAAATTTCTACTTCAAAAAAATTATGTGGTATTTATATGCAATTTGCAACTTTTATCTTGAAGTTAGATAAGTAAAATTAAGGAGATACAGAAACGTAGGCTCGGTAAAAAATTCAAAACTTTTTCAAACGTCAAATTCTGGTTATTCCTTTAAGACTCACATACCTAAATATGCAAATTTGAAATGGAGCCTCTACCTACTAGCTCTTAATATTTTCTAAAAATGAGTTGTATGTTTTAGCTAGAAACCTAAACTAAATTTCATTTGGAGAGGAAATCCTGCTGGAAACCATAATACAGAGTGCGGCTAAATTATGGAACAAATTCATTATTTTGCAAACAATTCATTCTATACAAAAATCCCGAAGTTGGTCAATTTTTAATATTAAGTGCAATTTTTTTAAATTGAAATGTGGGTCGATTCTGGCATTAGAATTAACCGGGTGCGTTCAGGAGCGCCTCTGCATGGGTATCCGGGGGTTATTCTTGGGGAAAAATTGCATAGTCCATGGGAAGCGCTACAAACTTGTTACTCGGGGGTTTTCGGGGATGCCGAGTAACAAGTTTGGAGTGCTTCCCATGAACTATGCAATTTTCCCCCAGAATGACACCCAGCAGAGGCGCCCCCGGGTAATTTCAATGCCATAATTTAATTTGGCATGCACGAAACCCCCCGTGTAACAAGTTTGGAGCGATTTTCATGCACGCTGCTATTCCTCCCCCAATTCACCTGCCGCGCACCCCACAGAGCCACCCCCGGGTAATTTTAATGCCCGAGAAACGATTTCCGAGCGATTTTTCCGAGTTTCCAATCGTTTCCATAATGGTGCAAAATTATGCAATTGGAAAATGCATTTTCCGGCTCAGAAGGCGTTTTACAAAAAAGTGCTAACTCACAATGCAGAAAACCGCATCTCGATATCTGTTGTGCACCAAAATTTCCTTTATTTTCCCTAAATGCCCTGGTCATCCAATATTTTATTTCATATACGTAAAATATATTTTGTGGTTTTAGGCATTTGTTAATCCAGAAGATCTGAAAGCATTCAAGATGAAGCCCAAAACAGATGATAACGTAGAACGTGTTAGGAGGTAATATACATCAATTATAATACATTTACTTCACAATTTACAATTTTATGGAGCTACACAAAAACCGCTGGTCAAAATTAGTACCGCTGAGGAAATATTTATGAATACCTAATTAAATTAATTGAATTTTTAATAAGAATAAAATTATAAAAGAAGCAAGCTTATCTACGCCATTGATGCCACAATTCAATTCAATTTAAGATTGTCTCCATCCATAAAATATGGGTGATATACTTGTAGTTTAGTTGATGAATAACCTTTTCAGTACTTCAAATAGCCTGATGATGGTAATGTCTTACCGATACTGGTATCGAAACTTAATTTAATTGTTCCTATTTTGGACAATCCTTATATATGTTACGTACCAAGCCCGATATTGTACGGAGCCGGGCTCTGTACAAGCAAAGCAATACGGCTGTTTTTTTTTTCATAAGTACCTTAAAGTATGTGGATTAATATAAAAAAAAGTTTACCAGTCTATCGATTTCAAAATTATAAAAAAAAATCATTTTTTTTTTCGAAATTTTTCAATATTTCGCGCTGGGAGGAAGGTAGATAAAAATAAAAAATACCACCGTGTAGGGGGAGTGTTTTGCAACAAAAAAGGTTTCCTGAATTTCTTTCGTCCGAGCAATGGTTTGTCCGAAAAAAAATCGATAAGCTAAGTATATGTTCCGCATCCGCGCGACTCTATTTTCTGAAGCGCGGCGGAGTACATTATAAACTATTGTACAATTATAATGTAGATATAAATAATTGTAATACGGCGTTTTGAAGAGGAAAGTGTCGGCTTTAAGATGGCATTTTTTTGTCACAGCACAATCATTTTTATCAAATTACTCTTATATTATATAATATGAATATTATATTCTAAAAAAACCAAGTATCTCAATTAAAAATATATTACATAATAAACACTGAAACAATTTTTCGAAGGATGGAAACTGTTATTTAGGAGGCCTGTTCAATAGAAAAAATTTACGGATAATTATTTTTTCCTAATTACGTAATTCGGCACTTCTCATTATTTACAAGAAAATATATATATTAAATACTGTAACTTTGATAAAACTGGAGTGATTTTGATGGGGTTTGCGTAGAAATGTTGGGGAAACTTCTAAGATCAAGAATCAGTAATAAGATCAAGTAATATATAAATTTATTTTTTCAGAGCACATTTAAACGACATTGAAAATATTCCATTATTCTTCGTTAGCGCCTTATTGTATACCTTAACAAATCCAATAGCACTCGTTGCCAAAACGTTATTTTTGGTCTACACTATTTCAAGAATCGTACACACTATTGTATATGCAGTTGCACCCCTACCACAGCCAGCTAGAGCAATATCTTGGGGTATTGGATATGGTATCACTGGATATATGGCGGCTATTAGTTTCCTCCACTTCAGATAATGATAAATAGATTTATGTAATTTACATATAAAATAAGTTAATTGTTAATTCTATTGAAACAATTTTTTTAATAAAATATAAATTTACGAACAAAAAAAAATTTTTTTAAAGAAAATTAATAAACAACCAATAGGCCACATGACGATTCAAACTCGCGATATCTCGTTTACTAGAAAGGAGCTTTGACCAGCTAGGCCACGGCGGCTGCTATTTGTTACTGTATCAATATCGAAAAAAAAAACGTGATTTTCAAGTATTTATTCAATTCTGTTCATAGCATTTATTGTAATAGCAGGAATAAAAATACATCATCAACATTCTAACTCTAGCGGTTCATGAGATACTGCCTGGTGACAGACGGAGAGATAGACGGACGGACAGCGAAGTTTCAGTAATAGGGTTCGTTTTTTTTGCCCTCTGGGCACGGAACCCTGAAAAAGGACACTGATAATCTTGGAACAATTCCTATAACTCAGATACTTTCCATCACATTGAGGTACCTAGCTTCTGGTATGGATTTGGAAGACCTGAAGTTGATGTGATCAACTGCTCCTCAGACTCTAGAACTAATAATAAAGGAAACTTGCTCAGCAATTATCGAGACATTAAGAGATAATACTTAGGTTTGTTTCCAGAATATTTTTATGGTACACTACAAATATTTGCATATAAAAATAAATTAAAATGCCTAATTTACATTGACAAAAATGATGAAAACAAATCCACCGCAATTCTTTTCTACAATTTTTCTGCATTGGGTCGTGCTGAATGCATTATAGAAGGGGCGGAACCTCGGGAGGATCTGTCATTGTGAAGATTGTATTCATTGTTGTGACGAAGATGGAGAGCACATTGATTTTTGTGACAAAGAGGTTGTGACGTTGTTGTGACGGAAATCAGTAGATGGATACCACGAAGGTGGATATTGTGCGGTGTGATAGCGCTGCCAACTGTAACACCTGACTGTGATGACGATGTGAGTGGAGAACGTGACCAACATGAACGAGTTTCAAAACGCAATCCGTCCCCTGTTAAGCTGCGAATATCTGCATCAAAAAGCAAACGATTGATAATCTTTTCGGCGAACCACTTTTGTTCTGGAAGTAACTTTTTCAGTTTCATAGCACAACCCTTACCTAGTATGTCCTTTTCTATCTCAGGTGCAGTGCAGCTTCATTAGTATCGGTAGAAGCAGTAAGTGAAACAGGAAGTAACGGCGAGTCCTCAGGCAACAGTGTCTGCAACAAAAAATAAATAAATTAGTTAAATCAAAATTACGGAATAATGGTAAAGGTGTTATGTTGTTGTATTACATACCTACCAAAAACCAGCACCCTGTCGAAATACGAAAACGTCTTCTCGAAGACCGACTAGAATCAAGGAAAGTGAAAACTATGACTCTAATTCTACAACTCATACTAGTTATACCATAGTATATGTGGTAGGTATACAAAGAAAAAATGTTTTTTTATTGTAGCTAGAGTTAGCGATTTTAATTCGACTGATGACAACATCGCCACATATCATGCACTGTGCACATGCATTTACTTAATAACTGACGAAAAAGAGTACTATAGCGATTTAAATAGCTAAACTTGTATATAATGTTACTAATTTTATTGGAAATAAACAGGAAAACTTCAAAGATGAAAATGAGCGTGATAATCAAGTGAAAACACAAATTATGACCAAAATGACATATTAAATTCACATTAACTTATGTAACAGTGGCATGTGTTGTCTACCATAAACAGTAAAAGGGCAGTATGAGCATAGATGAGTGGGTAAAATCTGTCGGGATAGGATAGTAGTAGACAGACATTTTGAAATTGCCAGTATTAAGGTATGGTTTCCAAGAAATGGAAGAAAATTCAATTCATTGAATTAGCTGCAGAGTGGGAATAGTGATTACGTTCTACTTCAAAGATTATTGCTCAGATGTCGCCAAACAATGCCAATAAAAAACTGTATACCCTGTAGAAAATAACTTTACTATGAAATATTGATCATAATAACTCCACGACATAATTCCTAGTGCTAAATTAAACCCCCACCTTTGATAAATAATATTGATTAAAAAAACTAGAGTACGTATAACTAGTTGATATTCGTTAAAAACTTCCACAGTCTAATCGGAGCGTTTTGTTAAGATATTTTTAATGGTTGCTTGTTCCGAAAATAAAGAACGATGGTTAATAATGTAGTTTTAACAATCGATAACACAGTTCTAAGATCATATTTATTTTATTCGTCTATACTCGCTATTAAAATGTTGGCTATGTCATTATTAACTGGAGTTAAGCGTGTTATATACAGGGTAAGCTGCTGAAAGATATATTACTATTAGCACTGGGGACTCAAAATAAGATCGTAGCATTACAGAGGTGACATCGGAACTACTTTCTTGTGCATTACCTACTTTATCACCTCATTTTCCTTTGTCATACGATTTCCGTTGTTTGGTTTTAGTTTAGACATTGCCTTTGTTTTTTTTAGTTTTTTGAAGTGAGAACTTCTTTATAGCCACGTTGAACAAGTTTTGATACATTTTTGGTAGAGATCGAATTTTTTGTTTGACCTGGTATAACTTAATTAACATGCGAGTAGTATGTATGTATGTATGTATGTATGTGTGTATGTGTTTTGGGGTGACATTCACTGAGACCTAAAAGATCTATTGTGCCCCCTTACTTCTACTCAGTTCCTGAGGAGAGTCTCAGAAACTAGTAGTTCCTTTAGTCCTATTTCCCGGCGGAATTTTAGGATGTCTGCAGGCTTCAACTTAGGCAAATGTTCGTCTTCTATTCAGTAATCTCCTAGGTGCTGTGCTCTAGGATACTGAAGTGCTGTGCAGTTGGAAAGTATGTGGATGGAGGTTTCTTCTTCCATTCCACAAAATCTGCATTCTTCTTCCTCCACTATTTTGAGCTTTTTCAGGTGCCCATTCAGGCGACAATGTCCCGTTAGGATCCCTGTTAAAACTCTTAGCGCAGTTTTACTATGATTTGATTTCAACAGGTTTTAGTCACCCAGAAGAGTCTTTGATTGTATAAGCCCTACTAGATCTTTCCAATGGTCAGATCTTCTCTTTTTCTCGCCTTTACTTATTTCTTCCAATATTACATTGGGGCTGATTCCGCAAAAGGGTTCAGGCCCCCAGAAAAGTATTTCAGTCCCACTCTTTGCTAGTTCATCTGCTATTTCATTTCCTTCCATTTCAGTGTGTCCTGGAATCCATAGTAAGGTGACTATGTTGTTCTCGCCTAATTCATTGAGTTTGTCTAGGCATTCCCACATCATTTTGGACCTGATTACACAAGAGCTTAGTGCCTTAATGGCTGCTTGACTATCCGACATTATGATAATCCTTTGTCTTCTGTATCCTTTATCAATATTGAACTGGGCGCACTTTCTTATGGCGTGGATTTCCGCTTGAAAGATACTTGGGGTTTTTCCCAAGCTTTCAGAGTGTTTGTTTCCTGGAACGAAAACTCCAATCCCAGTTCCTTCTATTGCTTTTAAGCCGTCTGTGTACCATTGAATGGTATTCTTTCCAAGTCTGGTAATGGTATTTGGATTCCATTCCTTCTTGCTGCTCATTTCCGTAACGAATTTCTTTGAAAAGTTATACTTTTTCATCATACCGTCTTGTGGCATGTCCCAGGTTTTCTGATTTCTAAGAAGTGAGGAGGAGGTTTTTTTTAATGATTCCCTCTCTACTTAGTCTGTATCTTGTTCTTTCTGCAACACTTTCCACCACCATATGTAAAGGTGTGAGGTTGAGAATCACTTCCATGGCTGTCGTTGGGCATGTTCTCATTGCTCCTGTAATGCATATACAGGCTAGTCTTTGAATTTTGGAGAGGTTTTCTCTCGTCGTCAATAGGCTAGTTCTACTACTCCACGCAATGGTTCCATAAGTGACAATTGGTCTCACTATGGCAGAGTACATCCAGCTTAGGATTTTTGGGTTACAACCCCAGTTTCTTCCTGCCAGATTTCTGCACACCATTAGAGCCATTTTTGCCTTGTATGTAATCTCCTTTTCGTGTTTGTTCCACAGGAGTTTACTGTCTAGAGTTAAACCTAGATACTTGACTTCTTGTATCCATTCAATCTCGTTCGAGTAGTAAGTGGGGTTAGTGTGCTCTGTTCTTTTTTCCATTATTGAGTATTATACCAGGAGATACTTTGCTCAAAGGATAAGGATATCCGTACCGCAGTTATATTTTCTTGAAAATTTCCTTCTTTGTTGTTATTTACGCTGTTTTAAAAATTTCTTTTGTTAAGTGGGTTTTTGTGTGTTGGGAAGAAACAATAAAGATTTACAATTTGAAGTTATTTTTCTTTAGAATTTTTATCAAAGCGGTGAATGTCTAATTAAGAGGATATTGATTACTTGCTGGTTCTCTATGAAGTGTACGATTTTTCTTTCTCTCCAGAGGTCGTCAATATACCCATAATATTTATGTGAATTGCAACATTTTAATTTCATTCCGGTTCTATATTCTTACTTTGTGCGTCGATAATTTACTTTTTAAACTCGTGAAATTTTTCTCGTGATTAGAAGTTTATAATCATTTTTTCCGTATTTCCTTCAAATCTAAAGGGATTCTCGAGCTTGGAAGAGGCTTAGGCACAGCTTGTTCGCAGCCCGACAGGTTTAGTTCCTTTACCTCCTCAAGAACCACTGGAATTTTCCGTAACCTCCATCTGAGGTGAGGAACTACAAGTTTCTGAAACTTTACTTAGAAACTGAGTAGAAGTAAGGGGGCACAATAGATCTTTTAGGTCTCAGTGAATGTCACCCCAAAATACATACATACATACCTACATACATATCTTCAAAAAGATCCGTACCTTTGGCTGTATGACTTAAATGAAGATCAAGCATAACCTCTGTCATCTTCTTTATGTTCCTTGTGGCATTACTTATTCCTTTTTCTCTTATTTTTTTGGGAATAGAACCACTTTTCGGTAGCGTTCCAGCTACCGTTGTCAAGATCAATTAGTTGATAAATAATTTTTGGTCCCTATCTGACACAATGAAAAAATTTGTTACTCTGAAGTCGTTTTAAATAGACTAATGTCGGAAAGATCAGTGCTTCAATCCTGGAGTAGCGAAGAATATTTACATTTTTCAATCGAGTCATGCAGTTTTTTGAATACATCTTCGTTAAAATTGTCCACCCGTCTTGGAATTGTTTGATGCTACACAGACTGTTTCGTATTTTTCAACAATTTTTGTTTCATTTAATTGTATTGCCATATTGATTGCACAATTTTTAGTAAACCCTAAAAGATTTCTCTCTTCGCTTTGACAATTCCAGTGGCTCCACTATCAGTGTCAGATTTTCAATAAAATGTTTTTTGGTTTCTCCCTATCATCCGTACTGATAGTTTCTGTTTACTCCTCTGTATATTTCTTGAAAGATTTTAACTTAATGTCAGTAATTCTTAAATAGTATTTTATTTCCTTTTTTGGAAATGTGGACTAGAATAATAGCTTATGGTCTAGTCTAGAACCACACCTAGGTCTTTAACGCTCCATCACTTCATCAAATTTATCCATGTAAAATTTTGAAATAACGTTGTTGAGGTGATTTTTGTACTTTGGGCTGTAAATTATTGAACTCACGATATGTGTGATGTAAACGATTGGTGTTTTATTTAAGCAGCTAAGTTTATTTTATAAATAAAAATTATCACTTACTTTCAGGTGTTTGCTAATCCAGAGGATGGGAAAAACTTTGACACAGAACCAAAAACAGATGAAAGGGTAGAACGAATCCGAAGGTAAAAATAATCATAAATGTAGTCAAATGCAGTCTTATCATGCGGGTCATACGATTCAACAAAGACTTTTACTCGCCGTTTTTGTTTTCTTTCATTGCGTTTAATCATAACTTCCAAATAAAATCCGTAAGATGAATAAGACACAGACTTGACGAAAAAAAAAGGATATGTATTTTGTTTCCAGCGATTTTCAAAAGTTTTTCACCGGCTAAGTTTTCATTGAAATATGTCAGTTTTGTGACTTTGACACTTCAAAGTGACAATATAAATAATAAGAAGCAATTTTCTGGTATTTTGCTTCCTCAAGCAAAAAAATGATACTTAATCTGATATATTATTTCGAGAATGAAAGAAAAAGTGGAAATTCGTCAACCAGTGTAAGCTCACATTTTGGTAACCTCTGTGTTTTCTGATTTGATATAGTTAGAGACCTTTGGACCCTCACGATAAGGGCGCTTTTGACTATACAATAGTTATGCGCCAAAATGAACTATACCGAAAATAAAAATAGTAAATTTTGGATGTATATAATTTATTGTTAAAATTTACCTTAATCATTACAACTTAATCAAGCCTATCATCAATTTTGCACATTATTTTTCTAGCGTTGATAAGGTTGCTGCATACAGAGATAAATTAACAATAATTTCTTTATGGATAATATTTTGCGCAGATAACACTTCACCACCATATTTTAATTCAGTAGTGAGTGCAGCTCCAAAAGTAACTTTTTTCGCTTACCAATCATTCCACGGTAGATGAGGTGGAGGTACCTATAACATATTTCTTTTTTTTGTGGAATTCTTCATTGACCAGGTTCAAACATCTACATCGCACGAGCTGGTCGCGAAATCAGATTGAAACTATCCTTAGATCCTGTAAACTCTGATAAGGAACTTGAAATCAGTACAGACTCTGACAAACAGGCGTGGAGGGCCCAGGAATCGCTCCACTGTCGACATCATCATAACCTCAATCAACCATATATCGACAAGGATGCATCAAATAGGTGGCTCTCTGATGGAAAATTTTTTCCAGAGACACAGAAACAGGAGGATTTATAATGGTAATTCAAAACCAAGTAATTAATACCAGCAATTACAAAAAATTTGTCATAAGAGATCCAAAAATCGTGTCGGACAAGTGCGGGGCATCATCCATCAGAAGTTGGCCAACAAATTTGGATTAGTTAACACCTACACACTTTATTACAAGTACCATCCGCATTCAGTTCTACAGAATGCTGATTTTAGGCTATACTACGATAAGTCAATTATCACCGATAGACGGGTGACGAATAAACGGTCTGATGTGTATGTTGTGGATAAAAAAGCCAACTCGGCTCTTCTGTACCAAGAACAATAATATTTTGCAATTGAGGTAGGACAGATGTGGTTTTATGTTTTATCCTCGGGACTAATTCTTAAACTCTATAGACAGTCTCACCAAACTAGGTTTTTACAAAAACAAATATACATCGACCTGCAGATGGCTACAATTTTAAGTAATTGTCACACTGTCGGTAAAGGACCATGCTTCCAGCTTATGGAAAATAAAAGACCACTCAAATGCGGATATTTTGATACCAACTTATTCGTCTTGAAAAATAGAACATTTGATAACATTGCGCCAATGTTGTGACTTTTATAATTAACTCACAATTAAGGATATTATTTTTAAAATCGCTTACAGAGATTGTATAAGTAAGACAGAGAAAGAATACGTAAACAAACATGTATTCCAGATTCCACCAAGTAAGGAGATAAGAAATGAATAAATAAAACCAGACAGGGTTGAACCGACCTAATTTTGTGAGTTAATTTTTATATGTTATTTTTTCTTTGTAGTATTTTGTAGTGTAGTTGTTGGCATCGGTAAAAAAATATCGGTAAAAAAATAGAATAAGGATGCCCCCTCACCCTCACAATACGACTGGCAATCCGCTAGTGCAGTAATTGATGAGCACAAGATAAGGTGAGCCATATCGGGCTTTTCCCCCTTCAAGTCACCAGGACCTGACGGAATAAGACCAGCCCTACTTCAATGGTGAATGGATATTCTTATGCCGCACCTGGTTGGAATTTTCTGAGCCTCTTTAGCTCTGAGGTATATTCCCAGTAAGTGGAGAGAAGTACGAGTGGTATTTATACCCAAAACAGGTAGGATGGACTACACCTTACCAAAAGCATTCCGACCAATTAGTCTCACATCGTTATTTTTAAAAACAATGGAGAGGTTATGCGAGCGGTATATAAGAGACGAAGTGCTAGTTCACAACCCACTTCATCCAAATCAGCATGCATATACTCCGGGAAGATCCACTGATTCGGCCCTTCACCAAGTGGTTGGCAGAATCGAAAGATCATTGGACAACAAAGAATCCACCCTGGGTATATTCATAGATATCAAGGGAGCGTTTGATAAAACAAACTTTCCAACAATTACCCAACAACTCAACTCCAGGAATGTATCTCTGGTAGTAGGAGAATGGATACTCAAGATGCTCTCTATTAGAGCAATAAGTTTCAATGTAGAAGACATCACAGTAAGAGGACTGGTCATGAGGGGATGTCCACAAGGAGGAGTCTTATCACCACTGCTGTGGAACATAGTCCGAGACACCCTGATTAATCACCTCAACAACAATGGATTCTACACAATTGCATACGCAGATGACATAGCTATCTTGCAGACTGGCAAATTTGTGAACACACTGTGCGATAGAGCGCAGGATGGACTTAAATCAATTGAAACATGGTGTAAGGAACACTCACTGTCGATCAATCCCAGAAAGACTGAGATGGTCCCTTTCACCAGGAAAAGAAGTTTATCGGGTTTGAAACCTCCCGAAATCTTCAAAAGCAAACTAAACGTTTCGGAAGAGGTGAAATACCTTGGTATTACCGTCGACAGGAAACTAACATGGAAGTCTCATCTACACAGCAAAGCAAAAAGAGCATGTGTGGCTTATGAGCAGTGTCGGAGGACAATGGGACGCACATGGGGTCTGTCGCCCCGTTTGGTCACCTGGATCTACACTGCAATAATAAGACCCATGTTAACGTATGGATCAATTGCAATGGGATCAGAAGGTTCTACAAGCAACGGCCATCCAAAAATTATATCAAATACAGCGAATGGCTTGTTTAAACATCACAGGAGCCATGAGAACAACACCAACCGCAGCAATGGAACTAATTACTAGTCTGACCCCTCTGGACCTGTACGTCAAGATTTTTTTAAATAAAACAACAAAACTCTTTTGTTCTTAGAATGTAATTAAACATATAAACAATATTGTAATAAGTACCAAGGGTGGAATTATGGAAAACATCACCCTGTATAACAAATTTCAAGTATATTCAAAACAAAATTAACTTCATAAAAATATAATTTAAATTCAAATAGCGTAGCAAATTTCAATCAGACTAAACAATGCTGACAATGCACAACGTCACACTTACAAAGTAAACCAAAAGGTACCCAGTTTCGAAAACACGAGTTCGCTGATGTAGCAAAGCGATCGTGGGTTACAAAGTACACGTGTGTCCAATAAGAAAGCAAGTAAAGAAAAAGTGGTGAAAAGCTGACTGGGCAAAAATTGCCCAAAACTGGACGAGTCAGAAAAAAGACAAGGGAGTTGGGTCCCGAACACGGTTGCGGGCGGTTGCCCCCTAGAGTTCGCGGTTAGCGGTCATCTGGAAAAATCCAAAGTTATATTTTGACTTGTAAGACAAAAGTAGTGCGGAGTTCAAAATAAGTTTCGTTGCGACACTTGAAGGGTTTCTTAGAGAGAGCGTCTACTGTAAGCGCTTAAAGAGTAATTCGGTAAAGAGGGTAGCGAACGGCCAGATAAGATAGCAGCGGAGGCCGGATCTATCCTTTCGGACTTTTCTTACAGGAGTCGTTGATTCCTGTTTCCCACGTACTGGTGGGTGGTGACAGCCAGCTACGCTGCCTTCTTGTTATTTTCAGGGACCATATACATTAGTTTTACCGGTTATTACATTGGTGACGATTACTTCACTGCTTGGATATTACACATACATATTGGTTTCTTATTGGATATTACATTGTTAGTTTCAGGGACCATACGTATTGGTCATTGCTTGGATATTACATTGGTGACTTTTACTTTTTTATAGGATATTACAATATAATAATAAACTGGAAACTGGAAAATACGAAAAATGCATTCGTGTGTAACGTGTCGTTACTCGGTACTGTAACGCAGTACTGAATACAAACAATTGTTACAGCTCTAATTGCTGCATATTTCGGTACTGTTTATTCTAGTGCGAATACTTCTTTTCACGATCTAAAAAACTGACCAGACTTGAGATGTGATAATGACATGCAAAAAAGCCATAAACCGTGACAGGGACGTATTTATTTTGTTGGCGAATAATAAATTATTACCTGAAAACTCTATAAGACTTTTGGGTAACTCTTATTATAAATACTTTATTTCATTTTTCTTTTTTATAAGGTATCGTGCGGCTCTGCACGGTAAATCCGAAAAGTTTTATGGTTTTATGCATCTCAAGCCTAAGTCAAGTCAGTTTCTTAGATCATGAAAAGAACTATACCACCCGCATTACAAATGAAAATATTTATTGAAATTTTATTTCAGGGCTCATTTAAACGATCTCGAAAATATCCCAGTATTCTTCATTAGTGGACTCATCTATACCCTTACAAACCCATCGCCGACTGCTGCTAAAGCATTGTTCATAACATACACAATAGCTAGATTTGCACACACAATTGTCTATGGAATATACCCCCTACCACAACCATCGCGGGGGATATGTTTTTTCACTGGTTTAAGTATAACCGCGTTTATGGCTGTCACTGGTTTTATACACTTCATTGGATAATACTGTTTATATTTATTTAAAATACTTAAATGTTAACTCTGTCAGAAAAATTGTCAGATTCGATGCATGCTGATAGGTATATTTCACACAAACATCGTTGTGTTATAAACAAGGTATACCTATTTCGTTTGTTTAAAACATTTAGACAAACTCCGTTGTATTATAAACAAATACTAAATAAAATAAAAAGACAAGACCGATCATCCAAAGAACGGTTTGTTGGTTGGTTATTGCTACGGATTGTGCAACGTAATGGTAAAAGCGCGACAAAAAAGATAGGCAAATAAGAATTAAATTAAGCACTACTTGAAAGAGAAGAATTAGTCCCCCCTACCAAAGAATACACCAGCTCTACCAAAACAGGTGGACGTTTGCTCAGTGCTCTTTTTACTTTAAGCCGTTGTTTTGCGAAAATGTACTTATCTGTAATAGTAGGTATATTACGTTACAAGAGTTACACACGAAGTGAAAAAGCTTTAGTAATAGGATTACAACTCGTGTAACGTACTATACTTTTTCTACGCCCATATATTTTCTCTTTTGACTTTTTCAATCTACAATGCTAAAAGCTTTTTTGTTTTGCAATTGACTTAATGTATGTGAATAGACCAAATAAAGTAGATAAAAATTTGATTGCAATTTGATTGAACAAAGAAATTTAAGTTTTCTTATCTAAATGCACGTGTAGTTTCTTCACATTGGATTCCAGTACATGGTTTCGAAGACTTCGTAAAGCTTCCCACATATTTCGGTAGGTGGATAGATCTTGAAATTCGTTCTTTATTACCAGGTAGAAGACGAGATTTCTGTTTGAGTCTCAGTGTCTTGAAAGAGGTTGGAATCTGTTCTGCAAATTTTTCTATTCTACCAAATATCTTTCGAAAGACGGTTGCCAAGCTTTGTGCGTTTCTAATACTGGTGTGGATGTTGTGCCAGTGCATAATCTTCTGGAAGCGTTCACTCCTTCCTCTTTGTCATGGTCACCTTCGAATGGTGCTAGCCGGTTTTGGTAGATTACTTTCGGTTTTCCAATGGGGATCTTACTTATGCGATAGACAACGTCATTGATCCTCTTCTTGATTAAGTACGGACCCTCCCAAGATTTTTGTAATTTTGGAGAAAAGCCTTGTCTCCTTGTCGGGCTATGTAACCGTACTTTGTCCCGTTCTTTGAAACTGCCTCCTTTTTCATTCTGTCGCTGCCAGCTTGAATATTCTCATGACATCAATTATTTATCGATCCAAGAGTATACATTTTCAATAAAACCGAAAGAAACATATTATTTACAAGAACCACGTAAACCTGAAATAAAGTGACATAACAATGACTCACTTAATCGATTCCGAGCTTATTAAAGACGTTCTTAACACATCATGTTTTTTATATTGTATCCTTGATTATATACACTATACTCAAGGATTATATTCTTATATTTTTATTATAAATAAATATGGTTTTTGAACGATTAAAATACTTCTATTTTTTAGAAAATAAAAAATATGGGAGATTATAATGGAGCTAAATAATGATATTACCTACTATAGATATACAAATTCTTATTCTATTCAAAATCGAACTGTAGGCTTCTAAAGATAGAAATTATTTACCTATAATTTTATTAAATAAGAGTTTGAGAAAAAAGTGTTGAGCCTAAGATACTCCTTATATATACTCCTTAGAGGTAAGATCATAATGTCGGATAGTCAAGCAGCCATTAAGGCACTGAACTCTAGTGTAATCAGTTCCATAATGGTGAGTGAATGCCTAGGCAATGAACTAGGCGAGAACAATATAGAATAGGAGGAAATGAAATAGCAGATGAACTAGTAGAGGCACCCGAAACATTTTACAGTATCAGCTCCAATATAATATTGGAAGAAAAAAGAGAGATCTTACCATTGGAAAAATCTAGTAGGGCTTGAATAATCAAAGGCTCTGCTTGGTGACTACAACCCGTTGGGATCTAATGAATTCACAAGTCAAAGTAGGAGTCTTAACAGGAACTCTAACGGGACAGTGTCTTCTGAATGGGCAATGGTGTAGAAATAGTGGAAGGAAGAAGAAATTTTTTGTGGCATACTTGCGAATTGCACAGCAATCCAGAATCCTGGGAGACAACACCTAGGAGGGTACTGAATTTGAAGAGGGACTTATCTCGGAAACTCATTATTGTGATATTTTGATTAGGATTAATCACAGACTTGCTTTTTTTCCATTTCTTCCAACCTAATGTGTTTGAAGGACTTTAACAATCGATGACGCACACCAGAAAGGTTATTATACAGAGTTCGGCAAAAGTCCGGGGCCGGACAAATATCGAAGAAAATATGAATTTTGTGAAAAATCTTTCTACACCACAAATTTAACTCCTGCTTAAACTATAATTTGAAAATATTTTGAAATATACAGGGTGTTCCAATAAAGTGTGGCGTATCAAAGTTACTATTTTTAAAATGGAACACCCTATATGTTTTCGTGATTTTCAATTCTCCTTGAAGTGCTGATTTCGTAGATACCTCTTACTAAATTAAATATTTACAGAGATACAGGGCCCACATAGCATTTAAAGAAGATTCATATGCCAAGTATATGCCTTCAACGTCCCGTTAAAGATGTTCGTTTCGGTACATGATTAGCATACGCTGTCCACATACTTTTGAGCACATCCCTGTACATACATCCATAGCAAGTGCTAAGAATTCTAGATTCAAACTTGTTTTTTTCCGTAGATCTTTCGCATATGACTCGCACATACCATAAAAGTGTGTCTACCTTCAATCGCAACTGCCCCGAAACTACAAGGAGAACCAACAGGAATGTGCCCTGGTGGAATAACGACCTTGAAGTTTTAAGGGCGGAAGTACGAAAGCTCTTCAATAGGGCAAGTAAAGACGGAGAGTGGACCGTATATAGGAAAACTCTGACGTCATACAACAAGGCTCTGAGAATCGCTAAAAGAGACTCATGGAGGAAACACTGTGAAGAGGTAGAACAGACTTCTGAATGTGCTAGACTCCAAAAGATACTCTCCAAAGATCCTCAAAGGACAATTAACTCATTAGAGACAAGAGATGGGAGATATACACAAAGCGGGAAGGAAACTCTGATAGAACTTCTCGAAGTACATTTTCCAGAATGCAAAATAAGTGATGAACCATTAGATACAGAACAACAAATGGTCTCGAGGACTCCAAATCGGAGTAACGAGGAAAGTTGGAAAGTATCTAGGGAAGTGGTTAATCAAAGCAAAATAAAATGGGCAATTAACTCATTTGAACCATATAAATCACCGGGACCGGACGGGATCTATCCAATTATGCTGCAAAAGGCAGACGGCATTATACTCAGCAGACTGTGTACGATCCTTAGAGCAAGTATGGGACTAGGGTACATACCAAAGGTCTGGAGAAATGTTAGGGTGGTCTTTATTCCTAAACCTGGTAAAACAGGTGACAATAAAGCGAAATCCCTGAGACCCATAAGTCTGATGTCATTTGTACTGAAGACATTGGAAAAACTGGTGGACATGCACATTAGAGGAGGATCGTTGGTAGAAAGACCGATCGACCTGGATCAATATGCATACAGACCAGGAGTATCCACAGAGACAGCACTCCATCACCTAGTACAAGGAATAGAGTACGCTCTCGAAAATAAGGAAGTATTATTAGCAGCCTTCCTTGATATAGAGGGTGCATTTGACAACACCTCCCACAAAGTAATCACTAGGGCAATTCGTCAAAAGCAAATTGACGAAACAAGCTGCAGATGGATAGACTGCATGCTGAAAGACCGAATGATATTCTCAACCTTGATGGGCACAACATTGTCAGCCCGAGTTTCAAGGGGATGTCCTCAAGGAGGAGTACTGTCTCCTCTAATATGGAACCTTGTAATGGACGGACTGATAAGGAGACTCAAAAAGGAACACCATACTGTCTTAGGATATGCGGACGATCTAGTCATCATATCACAAGGCAAATTCAGTACTACGGTCAGAGAGCGCATGCAACAGGCTCTGAACATAGTAACGAAATGGACGACAGAGGTGGGTTTAAATATAAGTCCCACCAAATCAAACTTAGTACCCTACACCAAGAGAAGGAACTTGGCAGGTTTGGGACCACTATACCTTCAAGGTACGGAAATTCCAATGGTTATGGATGTTAAATATCTCGGGGTGATTATTGACTCGAGATTAACATGGTCCAAACAAATGGAAAAAGTTGCAGCAAGATCGGAAACCACACTAATGATGGCAAGACGAACTTGTGGGAAAACATGGGGGTTGAGTCCACGAATGATACACTGGATATACAGTGTAGTGGTTAAACCCATAATAACATATGCGTCTTTGGTCTGGTGGACAAAGACGACACAAAAGAATGCAATGACGAGACTAGGCAAGGTGCAAAGACTTGCATGTCTCAGCATTGCAGGATGCATGAGAAGCACGCCAACGGCAGCACTAGAAGCCTTATTCGACCTTCCTCCACTACACCTCGTGATAATGGGGGAAGCAAGGATGGGACTATTTAGGCAGCAAGATAATCTGAGCAACAAAATAGTTAGATCAGGACACACATCTGTTAAAGACATCATAAGTGAAGCCATTTTAGATATGAAAACAGACTATATGGCCACTAAACTTCTCCCAAGCCCTAAATATGAGGTAGAAATACCTCACAGAAAGGACTGGCAAGACCCAAGCAGACTGAAATTTCCCCGAGGAGAGACCTGGTACACAGACGGATCACAGACAGGGGAAGGAACAGGAGCAGGAGTGTACAGTGAAAAGAGAAACACAAAAGGCTCTTTCTCACTAGGCAAACATACCTCTGTATTTCAGGCAAAGATCTATGCCATCCTAGAATGTGTCAGAATTAACAAATATAGGACTGACACTCATAGGATAAACATACTAACTGATAGCCAGGCAGCCCTTGCGGCTTTAAATAGCCGCAAGGTAACATCCAGACTAGTAGAAGAATGTCAGAAAGAACTAAATGAACTGGCAGACCACATTAAAGTAAGATTGGTGTGGGTGCCGGGACATAATGGTATTTCTGGAAATGAACAAGCTGATGAACTCGCAAAAAGAGGTTCAGCAACAGCATATGTTGGACCAGAACCAGCTCTTGGGACCACAAAAAAGGTAGTCCGAGCGCAAATACAAAAATGGGTACAAAGCCAACATAGACTTCATTGGAGGAACACTCCGAAACAGGTACACAGCAAAACCTTCATAGGTGACACATGTGCAAAGCGGGCCAAAGAACTACTGAATATCAGCAGGAATAAGCTAAGAATTATTGCAGGTTATCTAACGGGTCATACCCCGTTAAAAGATCACCTGCATAAAATAGGGTTATATAACGGGGACCTCAGCTGCAGACTATTTGGCATGGAGAACGAGACCGTGACCCATATCTTGTCTGACTGTGAGGCACTGCACTCGAGGAGACGGGCAATCTTCGGAGAGGCCAATGTGCCACCTGAAGTATATGGCACACATCCAATGGACCTATACCGTCTACTCGAAGGTACGGGGATAACTGGATGGGTGGACTAAATATGGGAGCAGAGTACAATAAGCCAATAGGCTGCAGTGCTCCCGGCATCTGAACGGCTCCCAAAATGGAAAGAAAAGAAAAAAAAAAAAAAAAAAAAAAAAAAAAAATACCATAAAAGTCCACCTAAAGTTTTTTTTTAAATTATATATTTAGCATATAATAATAATTTACCATTAACTAAGATTCTTTTCACTACATTCAGCCAAGTATATACCTTGAAGAATATCAGAAGTCTTTTATTTTACAGATATCCTAAGCATGTGATAGGGATTATCAATTAGGTCAGGTAATTTCACATCAGATCTTCAGCACGTTTTATCCGTTTTACATACATGTGAATAAATATTTACTATTTTCTAAGCCATCATTGGTGTTGAACCCTTTCATTTGAAATATGCATCTGCCGATATCTGAATTAGCCACAAAGCCCATCCTTAGCATGTGCAAAATATAAAACATGGAATATTATTTGGTAGATTTAAAGCAAATGCTACGCATATACCATAAAATAAAGTCGATGCGATAATGACTTAATATAAGTATATATTCTTTATTAAGCTAACTTCGTTCGATATTGAAGCCATTATATATCTTTCCATTTATAATATACACTTAGCATGTATATATCTGAATAATCTGATGATTAACCTTAAATCATATTTTTAGCATGTGCAAAGTATAAAATACAACAATATTTGGTAAATTCAATGCACATGCTGAATACGTCCTTCGCACATGCGATCACATCCTGTTTCAGCATATGCTTTATCGCATGTGAATAGCACATTATTTGGAAGAGTATAGACATCATCTACATTTCTTCAATTAGTTATTGAATTGAATTGAGAAATACAGCGTGTATAAAATTGATTTGATGATTGATTAAGTGAGAACAACTATATAGATAGTGTTATTAAGGAAATACATTTGAGAAGAGTTCCTTTTCAACAAAGTATTCGAAATAATACATAAACGCATCGAAAGAGGGCGCTGACTTTTATTTGTAGCTATACACCGATTCATATGTAATCACGGAAATCAAATACCGGACCAAAGCTAAAGAACTATACTAACCTGGCATAGGGGTTGCCGTGATCAACATGGCATGGAGGTCCCCTCAGAACAAGGATTTTTCATTGCAGTAATTAATAATGTTACATTGGTAAATGGTAAATGAAAAATAAGAGGTTGACAAAAAAGTTAACTTCTATATCATGTACATAGCACCTACAAAGAGTATGCATTGCAAGAGAGAAACTTCAGAAGAGCATGTGCAAAGTACATTCTTTTCGTAGAAGGAAGTGTAATGGATATGCGTAGGTCCTGCGAATAATACGAGATATCCTTAGCATGTGCCTACCATCTACACTAGCACATGTACAGATTAATAGCACTCGTATAGGTATATAATATATACGCCGATAGCACATGCCTATAGGATGTACTATGTATATCAGAAGGCCTATAGCTGGAAAATGCGTAGCATGTGAAAAGGATGTGCTATCACATGTTTGTTGGCACTTTGAGCTTTTTAGTGCTGGGTACATACTCAGCATCTTATAAGAACATCTTTCATCACATTCTGAAAACCCGACCAGCATGTAACCAGGGCGCAACACAATCTATTTATAGCACTTGTTTTGGTACTATTTGAGAACATGCTTTGCACATCCATGTTCTTTTTGAAAATATTCCACGCATATGCTTAGGATGTCAAATTGCTATGTGGGGGTGTTAAAAATCACCTCTTTTTAAACTTTAGGTCAATGTTTTGTGAAAACTGCTGAATATTTCGCAAAACGGCTTACATCTGATACGCCACACTTTATTGGAACACCCTGTATATTTCAAAATATAGTTTAAGTTGGAGTTAAATTTGTGGTATAAAAAGATTATTCACATAATTCATATTTTCTTCGATATTTGTCCGGTCCCGGACTTTTGCCTAACTCTGTATGAACTTTAGCAGCTGCTGTTATATAATATAATACGAATCATCAAACTTATGAACAAACCGCGGCGTTTGACAACACTGTTAGAGACTTCAGTGATTGATTGGAAATAATAAAATAGCAAGTAAAACAGGTTGCGAGAAAAATTAGATTAGATAACCATTATCTTTGCAATATAAATAGTTTTTAAACGGTTTTCCTCGCATTTCAACAAAATGGCTCCACTTATATCATTAGAAAATGAAGTTGTTAGATCCTATTTATTTTACGCCAGTATTCTTATTTTGAAAATGATGTTTATGTCAGTGTATACGGGTTCAAAAAGATTTAAACACAAGGTAAGTTATAGCATTTAAAATATTTGTTATAAGTTAAATGTATCAGTTTGGGATCACTCTTGAGAATAATTAATTTACATATATATCTACTCATCTATTAAATAAATAATATAAATCATATTTGTTTGGTTAATGGAGATTTCGTGAATTATGAGAATTTGAATATAAAATTGACAGCATTTTTGGCTAAACAGCCAGTATAATTAATCGCTCAATTTGAATAAACCGGTAAATTTGTATAGATAAAAATTATTCGACACTCCCCAAACTTATGACGTTTGCATTATACATGTTCAAGGTTTTAACCTGTATTTAAAAAACGTTGAATTATCTATAATTTGATTTTGCCTGTTCATCTACTAAGGAGTTCACGGTCTATAAAGTGAGGTACCATTGTTGCCATTGTCTTTTAGGTAAATGTTGTAAATGAAAACACTCCATTTTTTATTTAAAATGTTTTTAATAGTGTTAAAAATTCTGAATAAATATTAAAGCGATTCTCTCTCGTGAAATATTTAAATAAATATAGCTTTGGAACACAGAGCGATTAAAAAAGGTTACTCCACAACAAAGACATAAAAAAATTTCTATTAGCGCGCGGAAAAGTCCACTTTTCCGCAGTCTTTTTAGAGTGGAAATAGTCACTAGAGTGGGGAAAGTAAATTTGTTAAATTTTTGGGAAGTATACTGACCTTTGAATATTAAAAATATATATTTGCATGGTTGTAGTTTACCAAATGACTTAAAAATTCATAAATTTATTATAATTCTGCTACAATTTTTAATAAAGAAAACGTATTTCTCAATAACTTTTTAATGGCTCTGGTATAAGCCTCATCAAATGAATGTCCAATGATAATAATTAACTTTTGTTGATATGTATTTAATAAAAATGTTTCTTTATGTTAACTTTTGGATTTTTTTCCGCTTGCTAATAGAAAAAATATTGTACCTAACACGTGCGTAAAGCTACTTTCCCGCACGCGATCGCTGACCGAGTTCCGCTAAAGCGGACGTCGTTAGGCCATATAAAATAGCGTGCCTCCTGGGCTTATTGTGGATACTCCTAGTGTTCTGACTACAACCTATTCAGCCAATCCGTTCCCTGTATTAGCTCATACAGGTTCTTTGCTGGTTGGTTGTAGATGTCTTCTGGAGTCATTTGGGTTCTGCCTTCTGTGGTCCAGCGACTCACAGTTGCATAGTATATGCAGAGTTGTTTCGGTATCCTCTTTGCATCTTCTGCATGTAAGGTCTCCGTCATACAGTCCTACTTTGTTTAGGTGCTCCTTTGTGGGAAAGTGTCCCATAAGTAGCCCCGTTATAATGCGTAGTTTGTTCCTGCTCATTGAGAGCAGCTCTTTCGCTACTTCTTCTGATGGTTATTTTATGAATTTCTTCCCATGTATTTGCCTGGGCGTATTCTTCCAGTGTTTATTGTGTGGTTCTTTCACACACCCTTTTAACCATGACCTCGTTAAGCATCTGGGGATGCCCACAGCAGGTTCGGGTCCGTTCATCAGAGTTGACGATCCTGCTTTTTCATTGCCGGCGATTCCTTTGTGACCTGGGACCCACTCCAGTGTTACACTGTTCGGAGTCGCCAGTCTTCTAAGTTCTTCGCCGCATTCCCATACTAGCCGAGATGTCAACCTATAGCTCTGAAGTGCTTTAAGGGCAGCTTGACTGTCACTGTAGATCCTGATCTGCCTGTTGTTGTAGGCTCTCGTATTATTTGCCCTTGCACATGCAAGTATTGCATAGACCGCTGCTTGAAATACCGAGGCGTATTTTCCTAGCGAGACGATTCCTTCATATTTGCTCGACTTGCTGTATATGCCCGCTCCAGTGCCGAGCTCATTTTTTGATCCGTCTGTATACCAGATCAGTTCATTCGCTCTACTACGTGGTGGTGCGTTCTCTTCCTCAAGCTCCTTTCGATCTTTGATGATAATCTCGAAGTTCTTGCGAAAGATATATCTGGTGGTCATGTGGTCTGTTGGCATTTTAAAGATGTCGTCATCCACATGTCTTATCTCTGTGTGTCCTCTCACATGTGCCACGTCAATCACGTCATGGTCTGATGCTTTTTCCTTTCGGGTTAGTGCTGCCCTTGCTTCGCACATTATGACACAATGTAGCGGAGGAAGGTCTAGCATTGTCTCCAGCGCCGCTGTAGGAGTAGTCATCATTGCCAAAGTGCAGTTGAATCATGGACATACAAATTACTAACACTGTTGATATTTGTGTAAAAAAAAGTGAATATATTTTTCTTCAATCCATTAATTTTTAAATTTTTGTTCTAGGCTTTTGCAAACCCAGAAGATGGACAGAAATTGAAACTAAAACCAAAAATCGATGAAAATGTTGAACGAGTTCGAAGGTATTTACTAAATGTCTCCTGAATGTTGATTGATTATTAAAAAATATGTTTTCAGGGCCCATCTGAACGACCTAGAGAACATACCTTTATTTTTAATAGCAGCCATTATTTACATTTTGACAAATCCGTCACCTGCAATTGCCAAAATTTTATTCTTAGTGTATACAGTTGCCAGAATCACACATACATTTGTTTATGCAATTGTTCCAATCCCACAACCTGCAAGGGGTATTAGTTGGTTTGTTGGTTATTGCATTACTGGATTCATGGCCGTTAAAGGTTTATTAAACTTTATAGTTTAACATTTTTTTATATACATTTTTATTGAGTACAATTATTGATTAAAATTGTTTTCTGTTAGATTTATTTCATTTCATGTATCAATGTCAGTCTAAGTCAACTCAAATAGAAATTGGAAATGGCGCGCAAGGGTGTAGCCGAGAAGTGGTCACAAAACACAAAAACATGTGTCAGTGCGAAATGAAAATGTTTTCGGACCTTTCCGAGTCGGATAAAGGAGAGCACCAGGATAGTATGTGGAACTTTGTGAATTCACGTAAATGAAGGAAATTGAAGCAAGAGAATATCTTTGATGAGTCGCTGAATATGATACTAACCTTCACAGTTTTTAGCGGAATCTTCAGTGCTAACGAAGGACCACCGATATTGCAGTATCGGACCTCGTTATCCGTGACAATAAAATTGCCAGAGGGATAACCAAATACAAGTTTAATATAGGAGAAATAAAACAAGCAGCAAAATAAGTATGATTTAGAATGTAGGTAACAATGACAATAATTTTTATTGTTTACAAGAAAAACATGGAAAATAACAAGAAAAAACAATTTACATTATTTATGTAGAAATACCCGGCGATAGTTCCGGTACAGACAAGTAAGATACAAGTTTAAATGCTTTTCAGTATTTAGGCAGAAATAGTAAATACCCAGCAATTGTTCCGGTGCAGACAAGTAAAATAAAAGTTGACATTATTTATACGGTATAATCACAGTATAGGAACGAACCAGTAGTATAACTCTCATAAATTTAATTCATGAATTGCCAGAGCTTTTGATAACCTTGAACGGATCGCTTTACGTTTCATTTTACCATAGGCGTAGGTGGCATAAGTTTTAAAATGACTTGAACGTGTTAAAAATTTTTTCTTCAATATTCTAGAACAGTACACTGATGAGTGAATAAAACAAGAGTCTTATACAAAAAATTTATTGGTTTTTCCATATTACAATTTTCATTTTGTTATGATTTTTAAAATTTTTATTGACAAATTTTAATGTGTAATATAGTCGTACCCTGAAGAAAAGTTTTATTAAATATTTTATTGGAAAATCAACACAAGGATGTACAAACTCTGTTTGACTAATATTTATGAGTGATTCAACAATATTATCTTCCGTAGCAACTTTTTCAAAATTCATTTGGAATGTTTCTAATAATGAGATGTATTGTACAAAATTTTCATGCGGCATATTCAAGTCTCCAAAAGTATCCTTATTCGTATTTCCATAAGCTCTAAGGTAACAGTATAAAGACGAATCGTCTAAATTCTGATACGCTTGTGAATACGTCTCACATACGCTGCCTGTATGAATTTCCGAACATTTTTTAATTAAATAACCACAAAAGTAGCGAACAAAATTCTTTTCCAATAAATCATTTGTCTGAAAGTCTTTGGGCATTGCAGTATTTGATGAAAGAAATATTGTTGGAATAGCCTTTTTTAAAAGAAGTTTTATTTTATGAGGTTGCATAATCATGTCTGGTTCAAAATGAGCACCACATAAACGATGATTACTATTGTATAGAGATTACAGTTTTGGCATCAAGTCCGGCCTATCGCTTGCTTAGAGCCAAACTTTAGCTTTGAAACAAAAACAACAAATTAAATCAATGCATGAAACTAAGGCTCATAAATGTAATATGAAGATCAAATAATAAAGTATTATAGGTACTAACAGTTTCTCACCTTTCTGAATCCTTTGGAGAAATTTTTCATCAAAATTATAATATTTATTGTTGCATCCACGAACTACACACACACTACCCGTTTTCTTCTTTTTAATGGTATCCATTGCAAAAAAAATGCTTATAAACTATAAAAATAATACCGAAAACCCGTAAAAATATAAGCTCTAAGAAATTATTTTATTCGCAAATTCATGGATGGATGGATGAGGAAATGGAGAGAAGGTGGGATGAGTATGAGGGCGCGCTAAAAGGAGCGATTGGGAGCAGGAGAAATTGGGTGGACCGGAAATTTGGTGAACTACTTCTTGACGCAGGTGCAGGTGTTTAGATGTTGGAAGAATGAGGAAGTTTTGAAAAAGTTAGAGAATAAACTGGGAGAGGCGGAGTATTGGGAAAATATGGTGGAGATTATGTTGACGGGCGAGGAGGAATGGATGGAGTTAAGTGGCGTAGTAGAGAGCATGATTAGGGAAAGAGAAGGACTCGCTAGAAGAAAAGTTTTATTGAATATTTTATTGGAAAATCAACACAAGGATGTACAAACTCTGTTGTTTGACTAATATTTATGAGTGATTCAACAATATTATCTTCCGTAGCAACTTTCTCAAAAGTTGTTTGGAAAAATGTTTCTAATAATGAGATGTATGGTACAAAATTTTCATGCGGCATATTCAAGTTTCCAAAAGTATCCTTATTCGTATTTTCAGAAGCTCTAAGGTAACAGTATAAAGACGAATCGTCTTAATTCTGATACGCTTGTGAATACGTCTCACATACGCTGCATGTATGAATTTCCGAACATGTTTCAATTAAATAACCACAAAAGTGGCGAAGAAAATTCTTTTCCAATAAATCATTTGTCTGAAAGTCTTTAGGCATTGCAGTATTTGATGAAAGAAATATTGTTGGAATAGCCTTTTTTAAAGGAAGTTTTCTTTTATGAGGTTGCATAATCATGTCTGGTTAAAAATGAGCACCACATAAACGATGACTACTATTATTGTATAGAGTTTATAGTTTTGGCATCAAGTCAGGCCTATCGCATGCTTCGAGCCAAACTTTAGCTTAGAAACAAAAACAACAAATTAAATCAATGGATGAAACTAAGGCTCATAAATGTAATATGAAGATCAAATAATAAAGTATTATACTAACAGTTTCTCGCCTTTCTGAATACTTTGGAAAAATGTATAATTTTCCATCACAATTATAATATTTATTGTTACATCCACGAACTACACACACAATACCCGTTTTCTTCATTTTAATGGTATCCATTGCAAAAAAAAGCTTATAAACTATAAAAATAATACCGAAAACCCGTAAAAATATAAGCTGTAATAAATAATTCGATTCGCAAATTCACCACTGGCACTTTAGTTGGTTCGCCGCCGGATGAGATACTCATCCGAACGACGTTGTAGGTCACAGAGAGCTCGACAGTGTAACGTTACGAGATAACATACTGGTTCGTTTCTATACTGTGATTCCTACTTTAAAACTGAACCCAATAAAATCTAGGTATCGTCGGGTAGTTCGTAGTTATTGCACCCTTGATTCCCATATAGGCGACTCGATGCACTTCTTGCGGTACAGTGAATAAGTAAATAAAATAATTCTTTGAAAATATTTGAAAAGTTTATTCATAAAAAATAAATTACATTCAATTACTAATTAATTAATTCACGAGTTAAAAAGTGTACCTATTACATGTTTACAATAGAAACTTGTTTTTTTTAATGTAACAAACAATGATTGATAATAAAAACATCAGTCTGCAAAAATTACTTAAACAACGAGTTAGACCAGCTGAACTCCGAATTTAGAAAGGTATCCTTGAATAACCGTTTGCGCTTGCGTATTCATATTTCCGATGAAAACTGGCAAACGACCAGGCTGCGAGTTTCCAAGACTTGACAGACTTTGAACGAGGAATTGTCTGGGCTCCGAAATTGCTAAATAGAAAAAATAATATTCAGTCGATATACTGTTGAATTCCGACACATTTTATGAGCCCATAACTTGGAAACCGATTCGAGAGGCGGTTTTGACTGAACGGCTCCAGGAATTAAGAATTTTTTTTCACGCTGTTGCCAATTTTGTATTTTTTGCCTAGACTCCAGGAGAAAATTGGGTTTTTTGGGGATCAATAACTTACATTTTAAATGGAACACCCTGTATGTTTTTGTACCGTCGGATAGGCTGAAGCTTCTACTTTTCAAAAATATATGGTTTTATAGCAACTCAAGGTGGCTATAAGGAGCAGATTATCTTTAAAAGATAGACTGCAATTCGTTGATTACAATAATTCCGTACATATCTTCTGTATGTTCCTTGTGGTATATTATTCATTCTTTTTTTAATTTCTTGGGAAATTAAACCACAATATTTTTAAATTCTTTATTTCAACGTTTCGGTAGCGTTGAAATAAATAATTTAAAAATATTGTGGTTTAATTTCCCAAGAAATTAAAAAAAGAATTCCGTACATCTTTGTCAGCGCATAACTTCTGAACTAGTCATGACATCGTAAACATAAGAAAACATAAGAAACGTAATAGAAAATATTCAACCACAAATGTTGAGAGACTCTTTTTTTAAATCTTCAACTACGCTTGCATAAATGTATTGACATGAATGGTGGGCATATTCTACAACTTATGTATTAAAGAATTTATGTAGGTTAATTGAGCACATATCTACATATTTTAACTATAAGTTTAATTATAGTACATAGTACCCTATACCAAAAGAAGGGACCTGGTGGGATTGGGACCCCTATTCCTTCAGGGTACGGAGATTCCAATGGTTATGGATGTTAAATATCTCGGGGTGATTATTGACTCGAGATTAACATGGACCAAACAAATGGGAAAAGTAGCAACAAGATCGGAAACCACATTAATGATGGCAAGACGAACTTGTGGGTAAACATGGGGGTTGAGTCCGCGAATGATACACTGGATATACAGTGTAGTGGTTAAACCCATAATAACATATGCGTCTTTGGTCTGGTGGACAAAGACGACATAAAAGAACGCAATCATGAAACTAGGCAAGGTGCAAAGACTTGCTTGTCTCAGTATTGCAGGGTGCATGTGAAGCACGCCAACGGCAGCACTAGAAGCATTATTTGGCCTTCCTCCATTACACCTCATTATTATGGGGGAAGCAAGGATTGGGCTATTTAGGCAGCAAAATAACCTGAGCAACAAAATAGTTGGATCGGGACACATATCCATTAAGGACATCATAAGTGGAGCCATTTTAGATATGAAAACAGGCTATATGGCCACTAAACTTCTCCCCAGTCCCAAATATGAGGTAGAAATACCTCACAGAAAGGACTGGCAAGACCCAAGCAGACTGAAGCTTCCCCGAGGAGAGACCTGGTACACAGACGGGTCACATACTGGGGAAGGGACAGGAGCAGGTGTGTATAGTGAAATGAGAAACACAAGATGATCCTTTTCACTAGGAGAAATTACCTCTGTATTTCAGGCAGAGATTTATGCTATCCTGGAATGTGTCAGAATCAACAAATATAGGACTGACACTCATAGGATAAACATACTAACTGACAGCCAGGCAGCCCTTGCAGCTTTAAACAGCCGCAAGGTAACATCCAGACTGGTGGAACAATGCCAGAAAGAACTGAATGAACTAGCAGACCACATTAAAGTAAGATTAGTGTGGGTGCCGGGACATAACGGTATTTCTGGAAATGAACAAGCTGATGAACTCGCGAGAAGAGGTTCAGCAACAGCATATGTTGGACCAGAACCAGCTCTTGGGACTACAAAGAAGGTAGTCCGAGGGCAAATACAAAAATGGGTACAAAGCCAACATAAACCTCAGTGGAGGAACACTCCAAAGCAGGTACACAGTAAAACCTTCATAGGTGACACATGTGTAAAACGGTCCAAAGAACTACTGAATATCAGTAGGAATAAGCTAAGAATTATTACAGGTTATTTAACGGGTCATACCCCGGTAAAAGGTCACCTGCATAAAATAGGGTCATACAACGGGGACCTCAGCTGCAGACTTTATGGCATGGAGACCGAGACCGTAACCCATATCTTATCTGACTGTGAGGCACTGGACTCGAGGAGACAAACAATCTTCGGAGAAGCCAATGTGCCACCCGAAGTATATGGCACACATCCAATGGACCTATATCGTCTACTCGAAGGTACGGGGATAACTGGATGGGTGGAATAAATGTGGGAGTAGAGTACAATAAGCCAACAGGCTGCAGAGCTCTCGGCATCAGAACGGCTTCCAAAACACAAAAAAAAACTATATTATGTAGATTTGTTGGTTAGATTCACAATTTACGTTTAGATTTGTTTTATTTTTCAAAATATTAATCATATCTGTTCAGACATATTTTTGTTCCATTGAAAATGTTTATTAAAATATGATCGAGTTGGGTGAAAACTATAAATAAGACCAATAGCCGAAGAAGCCTCTCAATAAATTCACTTTTCGTTGTACTGTAGATTAATGATAATGGTTCTACTAAAAGTCCCTTTGGGAACAAATCGGTGGGTCTTTAGCCGTTTCATGTGACAAAAATGTACGGATCGAATTACTGTAGTTAACGAATAGACCTTTTTAACGGAAGACATCTTGTGGTTGCGGCGACCGTTG
>CAJUYH010002091.1:0-42636 GCA_910591685.1 Galerucella tenella | reverse complement strand
ATTTTTTTTTGATTTCAATACATTTCTCTTATTCTGATTCCATTGATGTATGGACTAGTTTGAATATCATTACTACAATTATTATTATATATAATAATAACAATAATAATAACGATAATAATAATATAAATGCTATTATTGTACTGATATTCATGTGAATAAAATAATAGGTTATGAATAAAGGCGGTATTAATTAACATGATATACAAAAGGTAGTTGACCTTAAAAGGTAACAACAATTCTATATGCCTTTCGAAAATAATTCTATATATTTCTCCACACAAATACACACATATATCGCACAGTTCACGGTACATAATCGCGATCAAATTAATGCATTCGACTTTATATATATATATATATATATATATAAACATATATAATAGGTAATAGACGGTGTAGTAAATATATATGGGTGTTATACGCATTTCAGATAAACGTTTTAGATTTCGGGCTTGTGTATTCGATCTTGGCATTTAATGGCGTCATGGCGTCGTTATACGCTGAGGACAACCGGTCGGCCATTCGCCAGATAAACATATATATATATATATATATATATATATATAAATAAATAAATCCGATTTGTGTATATATAAGTATATAAATATATGAAGATAAAGTGGGATCTTATATGAATATATATAATAGAAAAATATGTTTGTTAGTTTATTGTGATAAGACATGATAGATGACAATCAATTTCATTCACCTCTATAGAAATAAATTTTGTTGTAGAATTAATTTATATATATATTAATTAATTATTTTATAAGGATTTGTCAGTGGAATAGTTTAATAATATTGGAAATAAGAGAAGTAGGGGCGACGTTCAGTCGGTTGTTCATATGATTGAGCAACTGTAGTGTGTTGTATATTTATACATGTGTGTATGTATATGTATGCTTGTATAATATATGTGATATTAGTTTAAAAGTGCGATTCACATCGACGCCTTTTACTCGCGCGTGTGCTAAGAATGGTGTGCGCGCGCATACGCGCGAATTCTATACAGTCTTGCAGAAGCTATTGCGAAATTGCTTCAGTAAATATAGAGAAACAAAGATGCTGGACAATGACGATGATGATGAGGAGGAGGAGGAGGAGGAGGAGGAGGAGGAGGAGGACGACGACAACAGTGGTGGCTGTAGCAAGGGATAAAGTAGAGGGAGAGAAAGAGCGACGAGGAACGCGGACCTCCCGCGAGGAACGCGCGCCACAACTGCTGCCGCTGCACACACGGCCCTGACCGTTCACCCTATATAAGCGCGCGCGCGTTGCAGTGTCTTGTCGTTGGCTCTCTGCTTCACAGAGAAAAAAAAAAGAAAGACAAAAGATCAAAAACAAAAATATAAATAAATCAAATGATAATATAATAGAAATATAGAAGCAGACAATCGAGAGGTATATTGAACAGATGGAAAAATATATTTAAATTCGTTGAATACAAACTGCAGTATATCGGTGAGAAAAATTTTTTTTTTTTCATAAATTATTGATTTATCAGATAAATCGTGCGATTCCCGTTAAAATGGGCATATATAGAAGTATATTTGGATAATAACAAGTGGCAAATAATAATAATAATAATAATAATTTTCTTGTCACAAGTTTTATTTTTCTTCCCTTTATTTTTTGGGATTGAATGTGAAATTATTCAACGTCGTCTCGGCTTAATTTGTGTATATTGTTTACATTACTAAATACGATGGTGTATAATCCACCACCACAATGCACAGATGCGAACAAGACTGGATACTAATGCGTGAGTCAGAAAGAGGGATAACAACCTTAATGAGCTTGAACGCGTAATTAAGCGAGTGACCATTTGCACTTTGCGCGAATATCTACTGGCAATCGCGTTGTCCGCACCGAGAGAAGAACGTTTAGATTTATCGTGGGTTGAAGCAAGTATAAAGAGCAAGAGGAAAGATGTAAAAGACCCAGAATGTGTGGGAGTGAGAGAGAGAGAGAGAGAGAGAGAGAGAGAGAGAGAGAGAGAGAGAGAGAGAGAGAGAGAGAGAAAGAGAGAAAGAAAAAAAAAAGACGACGTACTGCTCTTTTTTTTTTTTTATATCTGGCTTCCTTGCTTTGCTCCAAACATTTTCATCCTCGGTTTTTATCAGACACTCCACATCGTTCGACATGCATTACCTATGTATAGATATATATATATATATACGTATACATATATCCATATACATCACCACTCGTTAGCGCCACGGAAATTTATAAAAAAAAAAAAAATCAAGGCATAACCGTATCTATATACATACATAAATATTTTACGTTCATACAGTGAAGAAAAATATTATTTTAAATATCTCTTTCTTTGAAAAAATACCGTCAAGGTTGTCTTGAAATAGGAGAATTTCCTTCTACATTTTTCTCTTTTTCTTCATATGTATATATTTGTTTAGAATAACAAGACGCTAAAACTATTAAATAAGAAAATGAAGCGGCAGGTCATGCGACATAAATGGATAAAAGGTAAAATTTGAATACACAGACATACATATATATATATGTATATATATAGATAATAATTTATCGCACGCTGGCCATAAAAGTGATTTCGTTCAAACGAGATTTCTGCAATTACTATATATATATATATATCAATAATTATTATATTGATAATGGGAGTGTAATTCCATTTCAATCAATTTTATTGATGAAACATTAAACTGTTTTGATGTAGCGGCCGTATTTTTATTTAATAGTCATGCGCGAAATGCACACGTCTTTAAATGTTCAAAACGTAAACGCGTGTGCAAAAGCGAATTGATCGTGTTCGCGCCACACACAACCACGCCCACGATAACATATAAGACACGGGAGTGTGTATTGGGGCGGGAGGAGGGGGGATATTCGAATTGGCGTAGCAAGGACGTCGACTATAACGAATGGGACACAAAGAGACAGTTTCTTGTCTCATATTATGTATACTAGTATATGTATGTACATATGTATGTGTATGGTTTATATACGAGGTTGAATTGTCTTTTCTTTTATCCTTTTACCGATTTTTTTTTTTTTTTTTTTTTTTTCATTTTCTATATTATTTTTTTGTTCATTTTCGTTCAAGTTTTCTTAGCAACACTCTCTACAATGTCAGCCGCTGCTGCACTTGTGCTTCACACACACACACACAAAACAAATATATATATATAAAACAGAAATGTGTCTGCCCGAAGTCGCGGACTATCCACTTATACCGCTCTATATGCATATATACATATATATATATATTGTAATAATTGGTTGGTGTACGGTTGCATTTGCAGTTTATTATTCTACGAAAGTGGAAACGGAAATTGTGCGCAGCACGATTTTTACCGGAAATTTATTAACATATTTTAACGAATCATTTCACATGAGGGGTATTAGAAAAAAATTTTATGTTCATAGTGACGAAAAAAAAATTAATAAATTGTTTAAAAAATGATATAAAAAAGTTTTCAATAATTTTTTTTATGTTTGGATAGATATTTATTTTTATATCGTAAAATGTTGTTTTTTGGTATCTAGATCTTTATAGATATTTTTAAAAAGTTATGTATTATTAATCAAATGAATATACTATATTGAAAATAATTTATGAGTATATTAAATCAAAAAATATATATTTATTATAAATTAAATTAAATTAAAAACAAAATCAAACTCTAATCAATTATAAACGCGGTGGATAAACATTTTATCTTTCATTTTCCTCTTCGTATTCGTCACTCTGCTTTTTTTTTTTTATTTCATTTTTTTTTTCTTTCCTTCCTCTTCATTTTCAACAAATAATATATGAATATTTATTATACACTATTAAAATAAAATCAATCATAATGTGTGATATAGGAAACTTTTACGGAAACTCTATATATCGTCTTTACAGTCTCAACACGTACATAACATACACGCGTGTGTATCGTGCGTGTATGACTGTGTAGAAGAAGTTTAGCGATCCGGTTGAACGGGTGACAAAACGGAATAATTAAATATAAAAACGAAAGATACAAAAAAATAAAATGATATAAAATATATGAATTAAAACGTTGCAATAATTATAGGGATATATATATATGTATGCGAAACTGCAGGACATTAGATTTGACAAATGACTGACTAAAAAATTAAAATGAATCTCAATGCTGACCATTAAATGTCTAAATGCATCGCGCGATGATCGCATCGACGACCTCAAATAAAAAACCCTCCACTCTTTTCCTCTTTTCTATTTTTTTTCCCCTATGTGTGTATTATTCACATTGGTTTTATTTGGCCGTGTGGTGGGATAAGGTCGAACGAGCTACCGTGGGTCTATATCCTTAAGGAGATTCCACGCCGTGACCGGCGCTGCCCGGCTAATTGGGCACTGCCGCGATTCGCGGGCTCTTAAGGTAGAGCGCGAGCGCTCTCGCGCGCCCGCACACGCACGCATAAAGATGTGGTGGAATAAAAGAGTGAAAGAGAGGGTATATGTGTATATATATCTTTAGCCTCTTTCAAAGCCCCGTGGCTAAAACCCATGCGAATCGTGTGAACACTGGCACGAAGACTTTCCAAGAACATTTCATTCCCCCCCACCCGCCTTTTTTTTTTCTTTCTTTTTGTTTTGAATTTATTCTTCATTTTTTAATTTTTTTCTTCATTCACTTCTGCAACTGAACTTTACACGAAGACCAACAGGGCAATTTTTTTTATTATAAAATAAATTGTGTTCATGTATATGTGTGTGTGTGTGTGATTGTTTATATCGTTAAATGAAACAGTTAATATGTATTTTTTTTTTATTTACTTTAATGTGGACTTGTGGGCATGAAAATGGAATTTATTGCTGTGATGCAAATGCTATCATTTATTTGTAAAAAGGAGGTTAGTGTTATAACAGTGTGGTATTAGATAATATATTTAATATAGTCGTTCATGTACGATTGAAAAGAGAAGACAGGAAAAAAATTGCAAGAGGAAAAAAATTGACGAAATAAGATTAAAAACAGTGAGAATAATGCTATTAATAAAGTCATTAAAAAAATGTAACGAACAAAGTTCAGAAAGTAGCAGTGTATTTACAGATAGATGATAAGAAAAATAAATTATCTTCATATTGTATACATTTTAATATATACATATACAAATAAATCACTGAGCAATAGTAAATACATATGTATATATCGAGAGCAATTAAAATTATTCTGATACAATTGTGGTGAAATATTAAAATGAAAAATCCCCCCTAACTATTTTAAATTTATGCAGGTTAATATATGAATACATATTAAAACATTTCGTTTATATTTCATATTGAATTTTCAGCACAGTAAAATTTTCCATTACGTGCGTACATGTCAAGTGGAATTCCCGAGAGAAAACAACAAAAATCAAGAAATAAGAGTGCACGAAAGAGGCGGAGAAGGGAGACTGCAACGAGAAGTGTATAAAGAGATAAGAGTAGATTCGAAAGTTAGCCTTCCCTGCGGCCAAGACTGTCGCACTTTGTTCATCATTTCATTTTTCTTCTCAATCAATGTGAAAAAAAGACAGATAAAATAGTAAGCCAATAATTATTACCTGTACATAAAGACACTGTATCAAATCATTAAAATTAATCGTTTTTTTAATGAAATAAAGAAAAATAAAATAAAATTTCTAAAATCCAATACATAAAAATAAAAAGATTTACTTTAGAGTATTCAAGTTCAATTCATCTTTTTTTTTTTTTTTTCATTGTCAATTTCAATTACAAACAACTGGATTAGAGAGAGCCAATCAACAGGGTTTATTTTATTTATTTATTTTATTATTTGCTCATTTCCTACCGTTCATTCTTTTTTATTTCGTTTCATAAATGGGCATTTTTTGGGGAGTCAAGAAAACAGAACATGAAAAAAAAAAAGGAGATTGGAACTCTTCCAATGGTAAATGATGCAAGTAATAGTAAATAGTCATCACCAGCTACTATTTCATATCAAAATGTTTTTGTCAAATTTCGTTTTTTATTTCTTTATTTCAATGCCATGATCATGAATCAATGAAGATATCTCTATGTATAAATACAATATATGTATTACAAAGATAATAATTCCAAAATTGTAATAAAATAAATAGAAACACACCGTGAAAATCTTCATAGCTGTAAACTGTCACAATTTCTTTATTTATTTCCCAATATTATAATTCTTTATTACGCGCCATTAAAATGTTCATTTCATCATAATTTTTTTTATTTTGTAATAAAATTCATGACAAATTCCTCAATGAATTCATCCAATTCTATGGACGAAATCATATTTATCCAATATATCAATTAATTTTAAACAATAGAAGAATAAATATGTATACTTGAATATTATTAAACTGTAATTGGTAGATAAAATTGTTATTTGGCCGCCTAAATTACACGCATTAACGATTGCTTTCACAAAAGTAATTGCCTGTGTCTACATATATATCCATATGGGTACGAACTAACACCATATTATATTATTATATAGTCGCCTCTTCAGTCATTGCATTTTTAGGTTCTCGCGTAAATATAATTAGCCGAGTTTGCTGCAATATTGCTCTACACTCGAGCTCATGTCTACATAATATTCCCATATCATAAAGAGAAAAATTATTTTTTCATTGCTAATATTTGTACATATATATTTATATATATATATATATTTGTATGTATGAATAGTTAGAAACAATTCTAGAACATTCGATGAAAAATTGACTTCAATTTCTTGGCTTTCCAGAAAGCGATTTCTCTACTTGTCGCGTTCGTGCGCGTACTTACATGTATATATATATATATATATATATATATGGAGAATTTATAGACACAAACTAAGATAGAAATTGCGACTGGGTCAACCGCGTGAGAGGAAACACGCGCTAAATGGAATTACGCGACGGGTGACTGTCAATGCCAGAGTCCTTAACACTTATAAAATAGTGCAACGTATACGTACACATATTTTATTTTTTTTTTTCAACTTCAATATTTATTTCGCCACATTTACCGTTATTGTTATACATTATGTTTTATCATTATCGGAAACAGTTGATAAAATAGATAAGTTTCGTGAAATTTCGAAATTTCCAAGGTTAAATTATGAATGACGCAGTAAAACTATATTGAACAATAATGTATTGGTGTTTATCTATCAATAATTTATTATTTCGAAATATAAACTCACCGTCTCCATATCGAAATTACCACCGTACACCATATTATCCTCGTTGACAAATTGAATAGCGCTGATATTTTGTTTCCTCCTAATAATATCTCTTAATCTCAGTGCTCTCAATATTTATTTATTATTATTGATATATTAATATATTGGTTATATCAATTTCGATGTTTGTTTTCACTCGTCAATTCTATTTCACAAGTCTATAACACCTGTATGCAGTTCTATCACACAAAACACAGTACTGTACAAATGTGTTTATACTTATTTATTTACATATACATGAGTGATATTATTTATAAGCGCGACAACGCTCGCTACGTAAAAACACGTTTTTATTATTATCTCTCTTATACACCGCTAGCGAACGCGCCGTAAACATTTACGAACAGTAAAGTTAATATTAATAATAATAAATACAAAATTATAAATCAAGAGCAACACTACTACTAACAATAACATAAATAAATAAATAGGAGAGCTCACGTCAACTTCACACTCATGTTCATTTCATTTATAAAAAGAAAAAAAAGAAAAAAAAAATACGTAATACTTATTCAGTCATTGAATTATTTTTTCTCACATTCACAATAGCACAACCGCGCGTGTTTGTACAATTATTTATTTATTTATTGAATAAATGATAATTAATTATTTTCTTTGTATAATAATTAATTTTAATATGAATTAAATTGTTTTGAGGTTTAAACGCGTGCGCCTGGTAAATAAATATAGAAGCCCGGCTTGAAGCGCGCGCGCATTCCGTTACTTCAATCTTCCCCGCGTGTATATCTTGAAGGTCTACGTGCGACTGAGAGAATCGTTGTAACGCGGCCTGGCGAGTGGGTTCGCGCGAACAGCGACCTACTAAGCTCGAAGCAATCCGCGCATGCGCTCTCATGTCCCGCACCCACCGTGTATACATTTTCTATACTCCTGTGAGAGCGAGTGGAAGAGAGTTTGCCAGAATCCGCTCTTTTATTTCAACCAAGTATATATACACTAATATAAAATAATAAAAATAAAAAAGATAGGGAGAGAAATGTGTGTATAAATATATATATATATATATATATATAAATGTTTTGAGTCTGTTGCCATTTACTCGATATCACTTAATGCATCCCTTCATTCCGTCACCTTTTTTTTTATCCACATAAATAATTAAAAATAAAATAAAATATAAAATGTATATCTACTACTTTACCGATTTATTTTATGGCGAAACTTTGTATTTTTTTTCACGCAATTTTACCATTCGCATGGTGAATCCAATATTTTTATTTTTCACTGCGATGGAAAGTTCGTTATTTATTTATTATATCTATTCATTTTGTTTGAATTTTTTTTTTCATTGCATTGTTGAGGTTTGCAAGAGAAAATATATAAATATTTTATTGTTTTTAACATGATAAATTATTTTATGATTGGTGACGATTAAAAATTCTTTTAGAAATCGTTTACTGCTTTAATATAATAAGAACGACATTTTTATTCGGCTAGTCACGATTATTTGATGTCGACTGACGCAATCCAATCCACAACGACATCGTTTCACTTTTCACTACAGATGATATAGTCTTATAAATTATTATTATTATTCACATATATACATACATTACGTTTGTATTGATATACTTATATTTACCGCAATTATCTAATGTCAACGAGGGGAATTTAAATTAATTTTTCATACCGTCACATTTTATTTTTAAATGTAATGTCCAAAGACATAAAAAAGACTGAGTTGACAAAAAAAAATTACTCGTTTATTATTATCATTATTATTAACGTCGAGAGTGTTTTTTTATCTATATATATATATATATATCCATACATGACTATTCAGGCACACAAACAAACAGTGATTTCACCTTCACGGACCAATTGATGTTTACATACAGCAAAACTCATAAATCTACCGAACTGGAATTGCGGAAGGTACCAACTCAACCGAATACATACATTGAATTTCAATTTATTGTCATTCTTCCTCTGCTTCTTCATCGCCATATTATTTTATATTTATTTTCCGTTCTATTATGTATCTACATATTTCTTTTATTTTTATTAATCTCTGTAAAATCACAAAGAATTAAGATACAAATGAATGAACCGATATTGTGTAGAAATTCATAGTGAAAATTCGATAATAATAGTTACAGGAAAAAAAAAATCATAGTTGAAAAAAGTGAAAAAATTATGAATATCAATACTAAAAAATATTTTTTTTTTTTGCTCTTTTTCCTATCGTCCAATATAATCAATTTATTATAGAGTAGCTAGTGCCATTGACCGTAGCTGTCAATCAACACATTACCATTTTTTTTTTCCAGTTCGCCATTCACATGCAAAAAAATAAATTAAATGTCGTGTCATACTTTCATGTCATTGTACCAATGCCAATAACTTCTTCTTTCTTTTTCCTCTTACCATCCATCTGACAGTCGTCCATATAAACATACGTACGAACATTCGCACCAATCACAGATTTAATCGTAATACCTACATATATATATTAACATAATATTACATACACATCTATATATGTATACATTGGTGCAAAGAAAAAAAAAAAAAAACGAATTTCACAATACAAAAAGCAGAATTCATACACGAACGATATTCAAATTCATGATGTGTTATCCACTATGTCAATCTAAAATACAACTCTATTTCATCGGTAAATAAATAATAAAAATACTTGAAATAAATATCATTAGTGCAATTGCAATTGAAATATATTTATTGCAATTTTTGCTTTGACAAATAGAGAGAACAATTTTTCAGATATTTCAACACTGTGCATTGAGCCTTTGGGAATTAAATAATGGTATAAAAATCCACTGGACTGCGTAAATATATAAATATTAGATACATATAATACGCCAATACATCAATATGAATTGTACTTAGCATAATTGTTTAATCATCATCAACCTTCATTATCAAAGAAAAAAAATTATCTAAACATTATCAATTGACATTTTACTTGGAAGAAAAAAATTTTTTAAACGAAGCAATTTATTTTATTTTTCATTTGCCGTTTATAATAAAAATTATATAAGTTTATAAACAAAACTATATGTCTCGAGGCATGTAGGCGAAAGATATAGAGCGATTAAATACGTCATTGAATGAGAAAACCAGAGAATTATATATATAAATGTACAATAGTCCTTTGTCACTCACGAGAATATACATTCATATAAAATCTATTTAAACATATACTAGTTATATATATTTGTATGTATAAATATTATTGACTCGATTGTGAAATGAATTCCAGGACACCTTGCCGGACATTATATGACAAGCTTGAATATTTCACATTGCTATACCCTCAATGTCCCAATCCTCTTAGCATCAGTTATAGTATTACATATAAATAAAGTCGGTAGATAGAAGTTCTAAAAGAGAAAATCGAAAGAATAATGAAAATAAAAAAAATATATTGACATTGTAAAAAAAAAAAAAAAAAAGGAATAATAAAAAAAAATGAGGATTATTATATTTTCAGCGTTTATATAAATGTATGGGTATCTTTCTCACACTGAACTCGGGTTTTTCCGTTATTACGACATAATTTTATGTATATACATGTATATATATATATAAGTATGAGTGTGTGTTTAGAAGGTATGTTGACATGCGGCGCCACTTCAAATCCTTCAATAATTTCACTGTAACACCTAGCCAATAAATAAATCGAAAAATATAAACGAAATGAATGAAATAGTGAGAAAAGATATAGGTGTATTTGTCTGTCATGGCTGTCTGTTTCGTGACCTCTCAGGAGACTGACTATTGCTGCAATAATATGTGTATAAACGACGCGTGAGTAACGCCTTGTCGCCGTAGGCGAGGGAAAATTCGTTCCGCGTTTGCAATTGCACGCATTTATCCTTGTTCAAAATAGGGAGGATAAATGTTTTGTCTATTTTTTCTCTCTCTTTTTTTTTTTTTTTTTTTTCTACATCTATTCATTTTACTTTTATTATTCGTCTCGTGCTATTCTTTGTTTTGATGCATTGAACAGTTTAGTCCGACGATCGACTGTTGTTTGTTGGGTAAATATAAAATGAAGGACTTGTATGCATACGCCACAGGCACAATTGTTGGATCCGCGTTGTATAAATTAATTGTTTCATATAAATATTCAATGTACCATTTTTTTTTTCTCTTTTTTTTTTTTTATTCAATTGATAACAAAGTGCGGAGGTGGGACTGAATAAGAATTGCATCAAGTGATTATTGAGAAAAACGATGTGTATATGGTCGGAATAAATTTTGTATAATATAACAAAGTTATTTTTCTCGTTAAATTTATATTATTACGGATTGTCCTCCTCTTATAATTTTCATTTTATTCACATATATTTGTCAATAAAAAGTATAGTAAAAACATTTTACGTCCGCTCCCATATGAACTCTTACGCATGACAAAAGTACAAATATAAATAAAAAATAAAAGAATGATAAAAATTCTAATACGTAAGCAACTGAGAAACAAGTTGTGTACATATATATATATATATGTACAACAGTACAAAATGTTGGGAGCATACGATGATGATAATGATGATGCTGGGAGACGACGAAATCGTGAGAGTCCAATGGGAAAATAAAGGTCCTAAAGTAACTTGATGACGTCCACAGTTGGCATTAAGAAGGGACTGTCTCATAATAAGAATAAATAGGATAAAAAAAAATAAATGAAAAATAAAAATTCTTGCATCTGAAATAAATGAGAAAGACACAGTGCAACAAGTAAAGACGAAAGAATAATGCGACAATTTATACATACATCATACACATACATACATATATAGGCAAAAACATGTGTGCTGAAAAATGCCAAATGCCAGATTGAATATTAAAATAAATGCTCAAAGTGTCATTGACCTATTCGTTCAATTTTTTCATTTTATTCCTCTCCAATATACATATATGTATATATATATATATATATATATATGTATGTATACATGTAAGTTAACTGTCTTGAAAAAAAAAAAAAAAAATACATGATAAAATAAATTATTCGTTTTGTATATAAAACATTTGATTTTATTTTTCTGTTCTCTTTATTTTTTCTCACCCTCTCACATTCCTTGCAGTGCAATAAATCCACGATATTATTTTTGCAATACTAAATTATTGACAATTAAAAAAAACGAATAATTATAATGATATACGTTTATGCAGTAAAACAAAAGGAAACAAAAAAATGAATAAAGAAGAAAAAATACAAGATGTAAAAAGAAAAAAAAAATCGAAATCCAAGGTATATATAATGCATGTAATATATGATTAACTTCTTCCTCTATAGCCACTAATGCTTAGTCGATAAAGTGGATGGAATCACTATCGTCTTGTGCAGATTGTTATTAACTCACTCTTATCTTCAACTTATCATCAACCAACAATAAACTTGCATGTACGTATGTATATTGTCATTTTCTCTTTTATGCACAAACTCAATACGCAATGTTGAAAATTGAAAATAAATAAATAATTACATATATATAAAAATACAAAATAAAATGGAATACAATAAAGTTATTTAGTGCCAGTTAATTCGGTCATGATAATTGTATGGCTCCATACGATACATAATTTCTATTGTTTCATAAGATAACGGGAAAAAGGTATCATCCAACAAGATTTTTCATGGCATACAAATGCACCCAGGCACACAGGCCCAGACGCATATATATATATATATATATATATATATTACGACCACCCTATGCGATACATATCATATGGTCAGACTCTCTCTCGGGCCCTATATGAAGCTCCATACACAATAATCAACTTAATCGTCAATGCAATATAATTTTTCTTTCATATATAAAAATAATAATAATACTAATAACAATAATAACTTAAAAATTAATTTTTTTCTCTTGTATTATTTTCAAACATTATCGCTACATACAAATATAATATATATATATATATTATATTATTATTAACGAAAAAAAAAAAAAAAAAAGGAAATTATTATTATTATTATCGTCATCATCTACTTATACAATTAAAAGTAAAATAATTTTGTTATAAACTAAACTAAAAAATATTTGATAATTTCATTCGCTCATTCAAGCGTAAAATTACAAAATAATAAACCATAAATTCACAAGTATATATATATATACGTATGTGTATAAATAATTTACGTTTTTTTATCTTTTTTATTTGAAATTTTAATATGTATATATATATATATATATATTAAGAATATATATGGCTCACTGTAATTCATTGTGACGTCGCCTTAAGAGTTGCATATCGAAGCCGGCGCTTATTGAGCCTCTCCCTTTTCCTCTTTCACTTCTCCTCACTCTTATATATATATATATATATATATCTCAACTGATGGTGCTCTTCTTCTTGTTCAGGGTGCTCTTACCGTGCGTAAATATAGGGCACCACGTAGCGATCCACTGGCGGACTGGCTGACCCCAATGACCCGTATCCCAGGCTGAGAAGCCAAAGACGAAGACTATATATAAGAAATAAGAAGAGGAACAAGCGAGAAAACCAAATGAAGAACAAGTAGAAGAAGAAGAAGAAGAAGAAGAAGAAGAAGATGAGATAGAGGAAGTTGATGGAGAGCAAGCGAATGCCAAGCAACCGCGCAATGAACGTGAAAAATGAAATAAAAGAGATAGACATTGCACAAAAATATATAAACATATGTGTATTTGTATATAGATTGCTACAAGTGTTTGTATATGTGCGTATGTGTATTCAACAGAAGGGAGATGAGCAATGTATAAGGGAATGTATTGTAAAGTATGTGAGATAGAGTAGAAGAGTAGAGAAGTAAAAGAGAAACGAAGATAGAACCAGAGACGAAGAGTCAGAGAGTGAATGAGGCAGAGAGAGAGAGAGAGAGAAGGAGAAAGGGAGAATTGGTATATAAAAGTATACACTAAAGAGACGTACGTTCCCACACGAACCTCCCAAGATGCGTCCCGGCGTCGAAGCCTGGACCCCCGATGCCCAGAAGCTGATAAAAACAGCTACAAAACTGCCTACCGGTGTTTTCTGCCTTTTGCTCCTTGCGTTACTCCCTATCCCCCTTGTTTTTCCCCTCGTCCCACTCTCTCTCACTCTCTCCTACTCTATTCATTTTGTATATCACTACCTTTTTCTGTCTCTTTATATTTTTTATTCTCACCACCAGCTATTTATATGATGTAAATATGTTTACTAAATAAAATAAGTATATACGCGCATATATTCATGTTTTTCCTTTTTAATTTATGTATATATTCATGTTTCTATATATATATATATATATATATATTGAGTGTGAGAAAAAAAATTAAATTTATTGAGTTTTTATTTATTGCGTCAATGCAATAATTAAATGGATGGGGAGAAAAAAATAAATAAATTACCGCAGGTATGACAAAAAAAAAGGAGATGAAAATAATGAAATAAAATATGTGTTTGTGTATAGATAAATATTGGGGGAAGAGACGATGATGAAAGAATAGTGTAAAGTATTAAATTGTATTGGAATGATGTGCGTAACTTTATAGATAGCTATTGTTATTCGTATTATATACATATATATATAATAACGTGTCCCAACTATCGGGACTTTTTTTCTGATAGGGAGAGAGAAAGTGTGAATATAAAAAAAAATCTCGCTTTTGGGTTATAATATTGTGATGTATGTAATGTTACAATTCCAATAATACTGCGATGATTCATTTTATACATATACATTTAATGGGTCGGTCCTAATAATGATCAGAGTCCAATTTTTCTACTTTCACAGTGTTCATATTTTAATTTTGAAGTCGTAATGTATGTAGGCGGCGCGTTGTATCTTTGAACGTTGTTTCCTCAAGGACTATGAACTTTCTTTGTCGTAGTAAGTAATAGTTGAATTATGTTTGGTACAAGCTACAAGATGATGCTATTATTTTATTATTCGCCAGAAATGGACTCTGAACTTTATTTCCGCCCACCCTTCATATAATATATAAATATATATATATATATATTGTAATAGGAAAATTATTAATATGTTTCTTGCAACATGTATGAAATAAATAAATAAAACGTATAACTAAAATCTGTTTTAATTTATCTCCAAAATGGACTTGTATTTTTTTGTTATAACTATTTTATATTCGTTTTTATTGTTTTATGGGGCAGAATGAAAATGTTAAAGAGGACAATATAACTCATATATTTTTCTTTTTATTTCTCTGATTTCTACATTGATGAATTCTTAGTTTTATATATATACATTTATACATAGTTTTATATGTAGATATGCAATAATAAATAAATATATATATATATATATATATATAATTTTATTTACTTTTATTAAATACCTACGTAGTTGTATTTACATTCAATATCTGAATAAAGTGTGAAATTGTTCATTTCTTTCATGTATCCCTTTGAAATAGTATAGAAAAATCAATCAATATTTCATTGGTTTTCTTATATCTTTTGTGAATTGGAGACGAAAGGATATATTTATATATATATATATATGTATGTATACACTAAGGTAATTGCAACTCGATCAATGTGTGTGCGCGCGCCGTAATTTCTGCGGCATTGTTGCAATTGCGACATCATCGGTATAAACCGTGGGAATGTATTCGAAGGATCAAGCCTCCATCTACATACATATATACATTTATCTAAATACATATATATATTTATTGATATATATATATATATATATATATATATATATATATATATATATATATTACGATGATGTGCAATGCACAAACAAATCTTCAAATAAAAAATAAAGTTTACATCTATGTGAAATACGATTTTTACGAGATAAAAAAACATTTTATTCTGTCGTATCAAGACGCATTATCTTCATAGAAATACAAGATAGAAACAATATAAGGAAAAAAATACATATATAAATAAATAAATAGATGAATTAATAAAAAAAGAAGAAAAAATAGAGAATGTGAAAAAAAAAAATTATTTTGTTCTTTACGTGTTTACCACCACAATGATTATTATCACGTGATACCTCACGTGGATGGTGGATATCTTACCTAATTAATCTGATCGGAGGGGAACATACAACACTGCAAGCAAAAGAGTGGAAGAGAGAAAAGCAAGATGCAAACATATATATATATATATATATATATTGAAACGAAGAAGGAGAAGGAGAATGGAGAGGGCAAAGAGGATGATGAAGAAGAGAAACAAAGTCTAAATGCCCGAGTGAATCCACTGTAAAGAGCTTCGTGTATATGTTGCACGCGATACGAGATTTATACAGCATCTTCAAATGTTTTTGCTCTATCTCTATCTGTTCACTCTTGTCGAAACATATTCGAGATAACTATATATATACATATAAAAAACGAAGGCGAAGCAGAGAGAGCAAGAAAAAAAAATATTTATGTATACGCAAATAATATATCAATATTGATGCAACCATATGTCAACACCATGCAGACATATTATGTCATGTGTATATATTCATTTATCAATAATGCTATATGCATTCATTTCAATTATCCATAATTAAATAAATCTATATATATAAATAATTAGTTATTGGTAAGCAAAAATAAAAAATGCAAAAAGATGGTGTTTTTTTTTTCTTTCGATTTTTGATGTCGACAATTTTATATAAGTAAACAAAAAGTCACTACATTATTTACGAGTTGTTTTTCATTACTTAGTATTTATTATTACAATGTTTTCTTACTCATTGGAAAAACCAAAATGCTAATGTTGACAATTAAATTTTAAAACAATTTAATTATACGTATTTGATGTAAATTCATTTTATTCAAATGTCAATTGGCAATTTCCCAACGGCAAAATGAAAATGTCTACTTAACCATATATATATATATATGAATATGTATGTGTGTGTGTGTGTGTGTATGTGTGAATATATGTATACATTGATGATAGACACGAGGGGGACAAATGGCTGACAAACAACTTTGAACTTGCAATCAGTGATTCCCGCGAGACCTAATGAGGTAACGATAATAATAATAGATATTATTACAAAGTGATTTATTATATCGTGTATGTCTATATATCCCCCATCACAGTAAATTATTTACAATCGTCATTATTGATACATTTTATTTCTTCACATCATCACCACTCAATTTCAATACGTTTGCAACAATAATAGTCATTATTCTCGAATAAATATCATACGACAAATAATTAAAATACTCCAAACAATAAATGAAGTAATTTTAGACAAATATTGAAATTATTAATATCTTCCTCTCTAATCCCCACTATTTAATCATTCATCAAATCATTTATACATTTATTTATCTATTTATTTTATTATATATAGACATAAGACGACGAAATGAATATTCATTGTTGAATGCCTGAACGATGGCGCCCATTTGCGCGCGCTCCCAACATACGAAACGTCTCAATTCTCTCTTACTCGATACTCTCTCCTTCACGATATACTCGTGTATATATATATATGTTGGAACCTTTCGATTCTCGCGATGCTATCTCTCACACAAAGTCCACTATATCTATCTCCGTTTCTCTCACTTTTTTCTCTTGCTTTAACTCATATGGGTCCTGGTGTCTGGCCAATGCTACCAAGCGCCAGGCCACAGCGCCACAGACTAAAGATAATGGGTATCTGCTTAAAGATTCAAACGATAAATTAAATATCGACGAAGCAAAGTTGCGCGAGCGCGTGATACATACACACATACACATATACACTTTTCATACACAATAGTGTTGGCAAATGGTGTTGTTCTCTCTCTCTCTCTCTCTGTTTGCCATTCTCTCTTACTCATTTGTTCTCTTCACTGGGCTTGTACAATGCATACACGAGTGCTCGCGCATTTGCAACCACTGCCATTAGCTGTAATTATCCGTGGAAAAAATCATTGGAGTACATGGCACGCCGCAACACATCAGAGACGCGTGGGTGTTCCACCCTGTAATACTCCCCCTTAATCTTTACTCTCTCTCTCTCTCTCTCTCTACATATATATATATATATATATATATATATATGACTGTGTCTCTTTTTTTCCAACTGCCCTCTATCAGCCAAGATGTGCGCGCGTTAATTTATTTAAATTACCACGCGCGAATGGCATTTGGACGATTCGCCATTGTCAGCCATTTTGTTATTTATTGTTTTTGCCTTTTGCGCACCCTATGGCCAGGGATTTTGCTTGGATATGCAAGTCTATATATGTGTGTTCGGTTTATATATATATATGTATGTATATAAGTTTATATGTAGTAGTTTCTCTTTTATTTATTTATTTATTTATTTATTTTTTTTTTTTTTTGAACGCCACGTTGGTGGAGAACGGAACGCGAAGGACTCTATGGTCCCCTCACGATCTTCGTCGATGAGACACATTGAATTCTAAAATTCTTCACCAGTTTCTTTGTGCACTTATACTTTCGGAATGTATATGATTTTTATTGAATGACTAGGAGAGAACAAACAACAATGTAGTATATTGTTTTTGTGTTGATCGATGTAATTATTGAAATGATTGATGAGAAAATGAAGTTTTATATGATTGAGTGTGATGGAATTTTTGATGTGAAAGTTTAATGGGTGGGTGAGCTTTGAGCTTTGTGCGCTCCCCAACAGTTGTAATAAGTCACGTGACACATGAGAGTCACCACCGATAGTGGTGATGATGATGGTGTCAATGGTGCCCTAATGAAGCCTTAATGTGTCGTTGCCGGGTGATTAATAGTCGAAGCGCCGACATTTGTGTGAATGAAAGGGAAAGATAAAAAAAACAGGAGAGACGAGAAGAAGAAGACGAAAGATGAAACGGAGATGAAGCATACGTAGCATGTAGAAATAAAAAAAAAATTGAGACAAATATAAGAAGAAGAGATGTGAGTGGAGAACCGTGGAAAAATATTTTTCGTTGTTTCTTTTTTCATTTCCTTGTTTTTTTTTTTTTTTCTGTTCTGTAACAGTGTTTTATATTACAGGCAGCTTTTCAGTACGGGAAAAAAATTTATTCTCCCACACTATGTTACACGCGTTTGTCGGGGAACGTCTGCAATACATGAGAAAGTAATTTAATTTTATTAAATGAGTAAATAAGTAAGAGAGAGCATAGATAGATATTTTTGATTAAATCATAAAACTCTTCAAAATTTTTTATTGTACAATGAAAAAAATAACACACTTTAATAGATTATTATTGGAATGCATATTCACAAGCATATATATATATACCTATATATATTGGATATAGAATTGAAAGACAAACAAAAATTCAGAGGTTAAAAAAAAACATTGAATTATTAAGTAATTCAACTAAATTAATTTAAAATATAATTCTAATAAAATTAATTGTGACGTTGCAAATGTTTCACGAGTACACACTCACTTTTTATTGCCCTTTACATCTCCCTCTTGTCACTATTGTAATTATTATTATCTCCGTTTTATACCCTAGAAACGTTTGCAAATCGTCATAATATTTTAATAACGTTTTTTAAGATAAAAACGAAAACTACAATTTAATTTTTCTCATGTTGCCAATACTGAGAATTCCGAACACATAACGATTTATCTTCAACAGAGATTATTTTACACTTTAATGTAAAAAGAAATAAAAAAAAAAGTGATGGAATTTTTACACCTGTATACCATTGAAAACATTTATCAGATGCAGGATAAAATCAGAATTGAATTGATGCAAATTGATGTGAATTGTATACATTAGGTATACAATTCACATTAATTCATTACGAATCGGACAATCGATTAAGTATCTTGCGAAAACTTTTTTATTCCTTTTCTCTTTTCTTTTTATAATTTATTTTCACAACGAAATCCAATGCCTCCTTGACCAGGATGCGAACAACTAACCAACGACCTCGGACACGTACTTGGTGCCATTTTTCACAAATGACTGCAGCTGTTGGGCTGCCCCCTGATTTAAACAATAATAAAAATTCGATCGGAAAGTTGACGAATGTCGTTAAAAAAAAATAAAAACAGCCAATACAAAAAATGAAAAGTTTTTATTTAATGTTTCATACCGTGATGGCAGTTCCGAGGAATTGACTGAATAGTCTTGTGGCACCAATCGCAGCATTCAATAGTTGATTTCGTGTTGATGTACTATCGTTGGACGTTTCCTCAGAAGTTTTTTCACCACGTGGTAAACCAAAATTTAAATTACTGAATAGCGATGGTAGATAAGTGGCGGTTGGTGAGCGATCACTTGGCCTTGGTCTGGCTGTTGTTATTGTTCTTGGTGTCGTTTGAACAACGCGAGGTCGATCACTTGTTACTGATGATTTTACCATACCCTTAACAATCAACACAACCCCAAAATAAAATTAATATGAGCTCGAATAATTGTGCAGAAGCATTTAATTGGAATCAAATAATGAAAACACTAAGCTTCCCATAGTCGTCGTTCTCTATCAAATACGGACTTTACCAATATCACACGAGAAACCGACCACATGCTTAGAAAGACACTGCAATTAATAACACTGTTAATCTTGACGTTAACTATCTTTTCTGTCGTTATTTTATCATAAAACATTGGTAATTTTGAATTTAACGTAACTAATTCGATTTGGTCATTGTACATAAATATATATTATAAAAATTTTCGGTAGTTACGATTTTTTTTTTATAACGATTTATTGGATATAAACATTAGAAACACACAACTCAAGATAATATGTGCAACATATAGATCTATTTAGATTGTGAGTGACGAATTATTAGCGATGGACGGTCTCTATCGGTGGTCAAACTCTCCCGGGTTTACCCTATTTATCTATTGAATAATTTTTTTCAATACTTACAGACGCTTCAAGTTGTTCTCGCAGTTGATTAATAGGTGTAGTGGGTTCTATACCCTCTAATTTCAAAAGTTCAGCTAGCAATGCAACATTATTGGTATTAACGCCGCGATTGGCTGATGGTGGTGCTGGTGTTCGTACTTTTGCCTCGCCACTGAGAATTGCCCGTAAAAATCTCTCATCATCCAATACATTAGCACCAGATCCCACGTCCTTTTCGCGATTTATCCCAACTAGACAAACAAAAAAGAAAAAAAAAAACAATTATTTTTTCTTTATTTACAAAAAAATGATTCGTATTTCTGGCATATTGATATCAATCACTTTCAATTATTATTTCTATTTACCATTTTTCTTTGGGGCATTCATTAGTGCGAGTAAAAATTTCGCGTCGTCCTCCGGTGAAAAAGTCGATGTTGATTTAATTGTGGTGACTTTATTGTCCGCTGTGCCAAGTGTTGCAATTGGTTTGAATGTTGTTTGAAGAATTTTTTTTGTTGTTCTTAGTGGTCCGGCGTTATTTAATATCGGCCGTTGTATCGCCGGCGGTGCAAAAATATTTCTACCAAATATAGCCTGTAATAAACCAGCTCCAAAACCAAATGGCCGCTGTGTTGTAGTAATATGTTTTGGTCTTTGCGTAGGTTTAGCAGTAACTGGTTTTCTATTTATTGGTTTTTGTGTCGTTTGAATGGTACTGGTGATGATTTCTGGTGGATTAGTTGTGGGTGGATGAGTTGGAAATGGCATCCAAGTTGATTGAACTGTTTGCTGTGTGGGCAATGCAGTTATTGATGTTGATACTGTTGTAGATTGCGCTATTTTATCTTTATTTGTTGTTACTGATGTTGTCGTTGTTGTTGCTGTTGTATCGATCGGTTGCTTATAGCTAATTGTAGATATGGTGGGAGACGTTGCAATCGGCTTCCATGTATATGGTGTGGTTATTGTGCCAGTAACTACCGGTTTTTTCGTTGATTTCAACAAATCAATTATTATTGGTGGTGAATTACCAAAATGCGTGAGTGCATCGAGCGAATTTGGCGAAACGTTCGATGGTTGAATAGCTTTTGGTGAACGTGTTGGACCTGGTTTGTTCAGGGCCAACGACAATATCTGCGACAGAATATTATTTATTTGTGAATGTATATATATATATATATATATATATGTTTGTTTTGAAATTTTGCAATCCAATTTCAAATAAATCAAAACTTCCTGTTTTTCATTTCAAATAAACACGCAACATTGCTTTCGTAATATTAACTTACCCGTTTGTGATGTTTTGGTTTGGTATTTTTATTTTTTTTTCTCCTGATGGCCCCGTTTCTTTCATCTCCATCAACTTTTGATTTGCTATTTTATCATTTATTTTTTATTTTTCATAAGATATTGTGTGCTATCGTATCTCGCGCATTTTATTGTCGTTCGCTTGGATATTTTTACTGTCTATGTAAATCATTGTGTGCACGTGTACGAGCAGGGTTTATGAGAGAGACAGTAAATGAGTGAAAGAGAGAAATAAAAGAGGGTCTCTATTTTGTAGCAGAATGTAAAATACGACGCAGTTTCACTTTCATACAATGGAATAAAGCGAATAGTATTTTAGATAGGTCATTTCGATGATTATTTAACGCAACTACATTGTCAGATCAACTCAGAAAAAAAAATGGAAAGGAAAAAAAATGAATAAATAAATAAACAAATAAATAAAATAAAAAAAAACTCGTAAAGATATAAACGAAAAAAAAAAAAAAAAAACATAAAAAATTATTTGTACTTTTGACAATTGATAAATTGTTCTTTAAATAGTGCAAGAGTATGGGTTTATACGGGGGAATTGAAAGCAGATTGTTTCGTAATTGCCATAGCACTCTCTCACTCTCACATTCTTTTCCTCTTTCCCACACCAACCCAATACTATACATGTTTGTTGCTCTCTTTCTACCTCCAAGCACAAGGTATATTTCCAAAGGCACTTCGTAACAACGAGAAGACTGACGTCATCCTCTCTCGTTACCACGTCCAATGCCAATGGCGCGCGCGTAAAACATTAATTATCGTTTCGCGATCCGACAACGAGAGAGGTGATTCGCATAATTGCTTTACGTTGAAAGACATGGACCACTCGACGAATGCGCGAAAATATATGTATACATACAAAAAAAATGAATGAGAAACATTCAACATTAAGCACGCAACTAAATATGTATATATATATATTTATATATTTATATATAAATGCGTATGTATATTTATTTAATAGAATGTTTTTAATAGAACGATCGACACGAAAATGGGATTAAACATGAGGGAAGAAAAATAAGCAAATGAATGTATAAATAAATGAATAAATAAATAAATAAATAAATAAGTAATTGAAGCGAGTGCGGGAGATAAACAAGCATAATACTAATGCCTCGGGCACACGATCCAACATGGCACGAGAGAGGTCGAATCGGTTGGCAGATGACCTCGAACATCGTGCAATTTCTATGTTCCAAGTGAGCTTGCTTGTGCGTGAATGATTAAAGTGTGCAATGGTAAATAATTAGACACTATATATATATATATATATAACGAATGTGTATGTGTTACTCTCTGTCACTCTCCTTACTACGATTACATATATATAGGGATGCAATGGCGCTTATAATCATGATGGTAAAAGCCATCCCATGTAACATTTTCAAACGTTATCGAATTAATTTTCTCGTTGTGGCACACTTCATACGCTGATCAATCATGAACTCTATACACGCGCAATTACAATATTATTGCGAAAAAAATATTCCAACAAAAATGAAAAAAATAAATATTGAATTTAAATTTCACACATAATTCAGTTGACACATCTTTATGCTAAAATTAATTGAGTGAAAACATTAAATAGAGTAGTGACAATTATAGATGTCTATCAACTTGTTTTGTGGAAAAATATGAAAAAAAAAAAAAAAAGAAAAAAAAACAGCATGAAATAAGAGACAAATTAAAAAAAAAATAATTAAACCAGTGAATGTTGAAGTTGTCCAGCGTCGGCCGAGTGAAGGCCGACGGCAAGGTCGCACCCGTCCGTTCACCGTGACTAGTCACAAAAGACGATAGTAGCAACACACGCGGGATTTACTTTTCTTTTTTTTTTTCTTTCTCTCTTTCACTTTAATTCTTTTCATAGTAGTCAGTTATGGTGGCGTTGAGGCATTTCGAAATAAACTACGACCCCTTTTCCATCTCTCCTCATTCCCTCGTCAAACCCGTGTGTGTTTCACTATCAATTGATCTGCATTACCACACGTCACATGTTTACCAAGACACTAGTGTATGTACTAATAACAAATTCAATATAAATAATGTACACATGACTCATACAGGTGATAATTATTTTTTCGTTTCTCGCTCGAATGGCCGCGAGTTAGACACGCAAACGCGTAAAACACTTGATGAATAACTTCAAATAATGAAAGTCCGAAATGGTAAATATATATCTATATAAATATATACAGATTGAATATAAAATTGAGCAATTGTCCGTTGGATTATTATGAGTAATAATACAATGAAACATTCGCCAATCGTCGTTCATTTCGTGTCAACTTTCATAGAACAAATGCGCGAATTATTTATCACGAAAATACCATATGAATTATGGCACTTACTTTATTTGCCAACAATTGTTCCACTTCCGTCAGTGTTTTTGGTGTTGAACTAATTGAATTGAATTGATAATTTGTCTGCAACTTAATAATAATTTTGTATAATTACACAGAGTAACATTAGCAATTGTGAATATGATTGTAAATAAATAATAAATTTTCATATCAACCAATTAAAATACTTACTAAACTATTCAAAAACGCTAAATCATTGAATGTTGTACCAAAAGCTGTTTGTTGCGGTAAATTTTCTGTAGCAAATGGCAATATTGTAGAGGATGGAATCGATGTACTTATTGTTACAGGAATTGTCGATGGCGTAGGCGATGCTTTAGTTTGTGACGATGTTGCTGTAGTCCTCATTGTCGTTGTAGTGGCGATTGTGGTAGTTGGTTTACTGGTAGTTGTTGTTGTTGTTGTTGTTGTTGTTGCTGGAATAGTAGTGGATGGAGTTGATGGTACATTGGTAGTGGCGCTCGTTGTAGAAGAAGTGTCTCTAGCGAGTTGCGCGCCGTTCAACATGGGGGTGAAGACCTCCGCGAGTGGATTTATGGTACGGTCAGTGATCAGCGATCTCGATGGACTTGGGTCGTCCTGTAACATAATTATGTGACTCGACGTTGATAATATCTACATTGAGAATCATCGTGGGTTTCTTTTCTCCATCGACAATCTCCTTTCCACCATCACCATATATTCAAATGAATCATCATTTATTTCTTCAATGTTTTATTTCAATTACATGTTATTATTATTTATTTATTCATAAGAAATTAATTTTAATTGTAGCGTTGTAATTTATTTGGATGTAAATATATTCATATAATAACCAGAGTATTTGATGCGACAGATGGTCCAATTGGTGAGTTTGTTGTGATGCCAAATATCTGATCGAGTGAATCCTTCCATGGGAATCCTGGTGGTGCAGTGACCCGACCTTGATTTTGATTATTTGCCGAAATGTCCAAAGTAGGCAACGAGTTGGTATTTGATCCTTTGTTCACAGCGTTCTACAATTTTTTCCGAATTCAAATAAACAAAAAGTGAATATATAATACTATTAGACATGTGAAATGAATCTGCAATAGTAGTGTTATATTCACCGTCAAAGAATTTATTTTAACGTTGAGTACTTGAGAGTTATTTTGATTGGCATTGTCACTCCAGTAGTTGATGAACTTCTCCTGAAAGAAAAGAAGCGCCACCGCAGTGGCCAATTCACCACCGGCGATTTGCATCAACCGCATAAATCACACGACCACCGTTCTTGCTCTCTCTCGCGTTTTCTCCATTTCTTTTCTTTTATTTCATTTTACTTTTACTTTTATTTGTTTGTTCGTTGGATTTTGCTTCTTTTTTTATTTCTTTTTCTTTCAACTTACCTGTCCGATGTACACGGCGCTGCGTTGACCTCCGGCCTCCTTAGTCCTGCTGGCCTTGTCTCTCTCAATGTCCTGAATAATACGACCACCCTGCGGATTGACGCTCGAGGGTGTTGCGCCCGAAGGTGGTCCCGAAGTTTGCGATGGTATTGAGTTGACACCAGCAATCTACACCGCATTAGAATAATTTAATGACAATTTAGTAAGTTTGATTTTATTAATGATGTTTTGTAATACAACAAATAAAATTATAATATTCAAACTATTTAACAAAACTTTTTACAATTGTATGGATGCAGTAAAATCAGTTAAATATATTGTGCAAAGGTGCAAAAATTCACCGTGCTCGTGCAAATACATATATATATATATTTACATTAAAAAAAAAAACAGTAAATGAATAAAATTAAAAGTCATTATTATAATATTTACAAGGCTAAATAGATTGAGTATCATGTTTCGATATTTTTAATATTGCTGAAAAATCTTGGTAAGCTGAGTCATTTAAATATTCAGAATGACGATAATTTGATCACAATGATAAGACATTATTCAAGCCGAATATTGAAATGCAAATATTTCTTTCAACACATTAATAAACATATATTATATGAACAAATAAAATCCTTCAAATTAAACACAGGTGAAAGAGCAAGAGAGAAAGAGAGAGCGCGATAGATGAGAGTAAAAATTAAAAAGGAAATGAATATCTATTTTTGTGTATAATTAAACGAACAAAGCGTTAAAATACTAAAATTAAAAATGATAAAACATTATGAAAGAAATCAAAATGTGAAAATAATTATATTTGCAACGATTATATTTTTTTCTTCTTTTCGCACTGATTAATATTAAAATAAACGAGAATAAAGGTACCATTGTTGTGGTGGTAGTCTGGGAACTGACGTTACTGACGCCGGGCATTAAAGTGGGAGCAGCAATTTCATTGGGCCCATTTCCATTGGGACTCAGAGAGTTACCAGATAATCCAATATTCAGTTGGCTACGATAACCATTGATTTGGCCATTATTGGAAATAATTTCTGCTGGGCGATTATTATTTGTTGCGGCATTATTGTAATTATTATTATTATTTATTGTGCCTTGGAGAACCGTATTATATTGTTGTGAAAATTGGGGCCTGTTAGTGGATGTGCTCGTGCTAAGCGAAAAAACAACTTCTACCGGGTTGCTAGGCGGGTCCGGTATTACCGTTCCATTTGGAAATTTGCGCACGAGCTTTCCGTCCGGATAAATTCCAAAGATGACATATGGACTGTCAATATTCCGAGCGTCAATTAAATTGTCCTCGGGCCGCTTACGAACAATCGTTTTGTTTGGATAGATGCCGTATACATGATAATCCCGCAGGGGCATCAATGTTGATGAACTGGAGCTGAAACGTGGCGCTGGTGTTATTCTTGAACCGCCAAACCGACCCAAATACGGAGTAGTTGAAGATGGTGTCGTTGTGGAGGTTATTGTTGGCGTTACTGCTGCTTGAGTTGTGGCGGCTCCAGCAGTAGCAGAAGTCATTCGCGTTGTCTCTGGTGCACTTGGAATGGTGGTTGTGGCGGTGGTTGCAGATTCGACGGCCATTTCAATAGTGGTCGTGGATGATTGTGGTATTGATGAAGATAATGATGATGAAGTGGATTGAGTGACAGTGGTGTTATTATTAATGGTGGATTGTGTGGTTATGGTGAGTTGGGGAGTTGATGATGGAGAAATAATGGTAGTGTTAGGTTGGGTTATAAGATCGGAACCTGCCGTCCTTTGGGCGGTTGATAGAGATGTGTCCTGGAAACCGTTAATTGAATTAGGATCATTGGTTGTGGGAATCGTCATGGGAGTTGATGCAATTGTCGATGAGTTAGTCATTATTTCAAAATCATCGGCACGGGTAGTTGTTACACTATTACTGTCTATCACTTTGGCAATTGGGGTCGTTGTTTGTATCATTTGTGGCGCATGTGTCGTGACGAATGGTTCGGCAGTGTTATTAGTTACGATGTTAGTGTCATTATTAATAGCGTTGGCATCGGCAGTTGCGCTTGTTTTCATTTCGAATTGCATCATCATTGTGGTAGGGCTGGGTGTTTTGTCCTCTAGTAATTGACTAATTAAATCCTCCTTACGAGCCGTGGTTAATTCGGCATTTAGTAAATGTAATAACGACAATGTCGTCACTTCAATGTCAAGTGATTGATCATTTATTTGTGTTGTTTCTAAATTTGGTGACATGTTTCGGGGTGCGTCAGGTTGAGTTATGATTTCTGTGGTGGGTAAAGTGGTATTTTGTTCAAGTGAAACACTTCCCGAATTTGTAACACTATCCTGGGGTATTTCGGTAGTATCTAACTTATTGAATTGCTGGGTAGTCTCTATAGGGATTGATACTGATGTTGTACTCTCCATCGGGATAATTCTATCACTGTTATCTAAAAATCCACCTAACATTTGACCTAAATCATCAACTTCGTTGATATTCTGAGATTGCGGGAGAGAATTATCCAATGAAAACAGATCCATTAATCTCTTCATCATTTGCGTTAATACTGCATCGTCTATGGATTGTGGAACTTCAGTTACATTTCCTAAATCCGTTTCAGTGGAATTCAAATCAATTGTCAATGGAATCGTGGTTGTTATTGGATCCCGATTATTCACTGTCATTATTTCAGCGGCTGAATTCATTGTATCATTCATCGATAACACAGTTGTTGCAACAGTATCCTCACCAATTATCTGATTCGTAGTGACATTTTCAAATGGTGCAAGAATTTCTAAACTCTCAGTTGTAACAAGAATATCATTATCCGTAATCACCATTGACTCCGTTGTGGAAGTGGCTAATTCAGTACTTACTAATATCGCCTTGGACGTCGTTATTTCAGGAATAATCGTAGTACTCTCCACCGATATAACTGATTGTGCTGTCACATTCATTGGATCACTTTTTACTATCGAATTTTCGGATTTGATAGTTGTGGTTTCAAAAGTGGCGGTCGATTCCGTAAAAATGGAAATATCTTCACTAGTTGTTGGTTCCATCAAGTCACCCATAATTATTTCCATCTGTTTTTCGGTCACGGATAAATTATCGGTGGTTGATGGAGAAACCATACTAGTTGTGGAAATTGGGCTAACGGTATCTGTGGTAGTTTGAACTGTCTCCATAGTGGTTTGTTGGGTGGACGTAATATCCAGGATAGAATTATTGATTGACTGGGGACTCATTGAATATCGAATTGTGTTGGCGGGGAACCCATTGATACCCGACATAGTCGTACTAATGGCCGCGGTCAGTGTTAAACCTGGCGGTTGGTTACTCGCAGTGTCTGGGGTCTGGGAATCCATAACCATTGTTAAACTATCAACAGTAGTATTTACTGGCTCTAAATTTGTCAAAACTATTTCTGTGGTGGTGATGGTGGATGTGGTTGTTGTTGTTGTTGATGTGTCATTGTTATCGTTACTTGACCCATTATGGTTTAAATCGCTTACAGTGACAACGCTATTGGTGTCTACCTGGCCACCAGTTATTTGCTGTTGTCGTTGTGGACTGTTGTCAATTTGTGCCAATTCATTTGTTATACTTGCTGTCTCCAATGCTTGATAAAATGTAATAACTTTTGGGTCACCCGGACTCGAGACTGAAACCACTGATGATGCATTTTCATTCTGAGAACAAAAATTTTAAGTGCCACCGGTGCTGTTCACTCATTTACATATTTGCACGTGATTAGGAATTATCAGGAGGAAAAACAAAATTATTAAAGCAGATAACATTATTTGCACATGGGTTGTAATTAGCTTTCTAACATTTATAAATAATATACAAATTATTTATGATTATTTGTACACAACGATAAAGTCTTTGCGAGTTGGAAAATATTATTTGAACCAACAATTTATATGAATTTCGGATAATGAATAATATTGTGACATTTATGGCTGGTGTTTATCTACAAATTGAACGTTGGGAATTTCTTGGTCGCATGCACCTGCCGCATCATTGCAGTATAATCGTGCATTAATACATACATATATATATATATATATATATATATATATATATATATATATATATAAATCTATGTGTATGTATGTGTGTGTACAAAGTGAACAAACATGAGGTCGTTATAGGTGTCCAACAACTTCAACTTAACCCGCTTCAGGCTTACTTTAATCGTTTTTAATTTTTTTTTTTTTTTCATTTTCATTTTTCATCGGCCATAATTCATCCACCCACACTGCTCCAGATCTCACGACCCAGGTGTGCTGCGGGTGTGTAACATACACAAATGTATATTTATTTAGTTTTCGTATGCGAGCAACTGGGTAACTCCAATGTGCGATATATACTTTCACTCCGATATGATTAATCGTTCGAGAGTCCTTGCCGAGAATTTTAAATTAAGTTGAGCAAAATATTATAAACATTACTAATAGAGTTCACGGTATTATTTGTAGTACATTATAACGAATAGGAATACTCATTGTTGGCAAGAGAAAATGAAAAATAAACGAGAATAAAAAAAAGAAGAAAAAAATATATTCCCAGAACGATTTCAGACATACAAGAGTTACCAACGTAATATATCGCACCTCGCCGATCGTAATTTCAAACGTAACACACACACACACACACTACACTCCTTCTCATCCTTTTCCACAATAAATTCTGCAATATTTCACAGTGACAATGAAGGACAATTGTATGTGCTTTTGTGCTTTTTTTTTCCTTATTTTTTTTTTTTTTTTGAATAGTCTACAAAAAATATTGACTCAACAATTGTGCAGTAACATGTCAAAGCTATTCGTGACTTTACATTTTTTCCAATGTCTCCAAATAAATTTTACGTGACATTAAAAGCATAAAAAAAAAAATAAACAAAGACATTTAACTATTAAAATCATGCTTTCATGGTATATACTTGTCTGCGTTGTATTCACAAGAAATGTAAAAAGTATATGATTAACTTTCACATTGTAAATATAGATATGAATACTACCTTAGTTGGTGTGAGCGGTGTCGTTTGGGATAATCCTGATGGATCAATGGCACTTGGCTTTCTCACAAGCAATTCAGCGCCTCTGTATCTCGCACTAAATCTCGGTGGACTTCCACTTGGTGTCACTCTTTGTTCATTCAAGCGCTATAAAAATAATTGATAAAAAAGGTGGCGAAAAAAAAAAAAAAAAATCCTCGTTGCAATTATAGAAGAAAGTCAACTAATATGGGGAGATTTTTTAAAAATCGCAACAAAAGTTGAAAACAAATATCGGCGCTTGATCTTAAATTCACAAAATGAACGCCAATACTGGATATTAAATTAAATAATCCACGAATATTTGTTTAAATAAAATGCCACCTCCTTAAATATGGAAACCAACAGTAGCCTAATGTGAGGGGTGGGTGTATTGTCGATAGGAACTGTCAAATTTTGCACTAAAATATAATTAATGGAGAAGGTGAGGTGAGGAAAATGGATGTAAGAAGATTTATTTTAGAAGTACAACCAAAAATATTTGAATTTTAATTGGATAAATATTATTTCTTATCGCTACATTTTTGACAAATAAAAACTTTTTTTCTTTCAAATTCACAATCTACATACTCCAAATGAGCCCACTTACACTTATATTTATACTCGTTATCTCCCCAAAATAGCAGTCAAACGTTGTTTTAATTCAAGATAATACAATTCCATTAGTTTATACCATGGCCTAAAAACCGACGAACTGAACCAGATATAAGACGTGAGAAAGTACATCAATTACTTGAAATCAATCGAAATAACTTAGATTGTAAAATCAATCAACCTATGAATTATTCCTGAATAAACATTCGCGAAATTCGAAAATAAATAACCTGCACGGCTGCTACCAACTTTCTGTTGTCATGCCAATATAGGCAACCAAATACACTAAATAAATACCGATTTGTGTTGGTAAGAGGAACCGTCCGTCGCCTTATATAAAATTACGCCGTCTCCCCAAATTAGGCCACTTTTCTCTACAATACCACTCAATAAAAAGCAAAACAAAAATATATTTTTTACTTACATTATTTTGAATATTTTGAAAAACACCACTAAACACTGGTGTTTTAGCACCTAGTACACCCAATAATGGCGCTACCGTACTTCTTAATTGCTCCAATAAACTCATATTTGAATTGATTACAAATGTTGCCTTCGTTGGATTGAATATATTCGAATCCGAATTGCCACTTTTCCCTCTGCTGCTCAATGATATACCCGTTGAGTTTGTTGCATTATTTACAATCGTGCTATTCGAAATTTCCAACGCAAATGAAGGCTCCTGTTTAACCGACCGTTGCGTCGTATTCTCTATTTTAATGGAAGCATGATAACGTGGCGTTATAGCAACACTAGCACTTTTATCAGCGTTTTGTTCTTGTGAAATTGCAGACGATAATATTTCTGAATGCCGACGATAAGTCGCTGTTCTTGGTCTGGAATCACGCCGTGATGGTGGTGGTGGTGACACCGACATCTCTGTTGTTGATAAAATAGATTTATTGAATTTTGAACTATCTATCTTTTTTCTCGTATACCTATTCGTTATATTGACAATAGAATGTGGAGTCGTTGATAAAATTTCATGATGACTTTTAGATTTTTCAGTAGGATCCTGCCAATTTTTATCAATATATTTGACATTCCACATTCGCGATCGTGCAGTTGACGTTGATAATATTATTTGGTCATTTGTGTTCGAATCTGTCGTTGGCTCTTGCCAATCTTTATCGATATAAGCAGTGTTCCAAGCACGAGATCTACGCGTTGTCGTTGATCGAAATAGATTAGTTGAATTTCTACCACGTGACGAAGCAGCTCGAGATATGTTGTGTGGTTTTTTTGTTTGTTCAGTTGTTCTTTGTAGCATGTAATCATTAGTTGTTGATATCAAATCATTGGGGTTGTTTGTGGTTGTTGCTATCATTTCTTTTCGATTTTTTCGCATATGAGATGTTCCACCTACTCTCACGCTTCCACGTTCAATACTCGTGCTTGTCCTAATCATTTCACGAGTGATTTCTGGTAGCGTTACCGCTCCAATTGTCTTTGGAGTTTCCATTAATGTCCGTGAAAATGAACTTTGTCTCTTCGAGGTGTGCAACAATTTTGCGCCAATCGATTCATCGGAATTGGTTATTGATGGTGGCGATGATACTGATGAAGAATTTATTTCCTTGCCATTTGAAGTAGTTGATGCTGTTGTCAGATTATCATTAGCGGCCACTGTTGTTGATGTCGTTAAATGCAATTTAACTTGTTTCCGTTCAATTGTTGATTTTTTTCGGGACCTCGTTGAATCATTTGGATCCAATGTCAGTTTTTTCCGGCCCTGAAAATTCTTTTTGATTTGGCTCTAAACGTCTCATTTTATCTTTTTAAAGCGCTTCAAAGCATTTTATTTTTGCATTATTCGTAATTTTTAATTTTTAAATTTCAATTTAATAGCACCCTCAAGCTCAATATTGTCCATTGATTTCAAGGCTTGCATGCACTTTCGCGCAATAACAGTGTGCATAATTACTGTTCAGTTATGTTTTGTTTCTTTTTGTTTTCGCAACACATTTTAATTAATTATTGAATAAAGCAGCATGCGATTGTCATGTGCATAAAGTTCACCTTTTTGTCATTCACTCAAACAAAACAAAACACACCAAAGTAATGAGTCAATTTTTTTTATGAAGATTTTACACAATGTAAAAAAAAAAATTAGAGAGAAAAAATTTTGTCTATTAACAATTGTTTATATTTATAATGATGTCTCAACATTCACCAAATGAGAGGGAGATTTTTATTTTTATATTATTTAGTTAAAGAGAAATTTAATTGGGATAGACGAGATCATGCAATGGCACATCACGAAAATATGAGACCATCCACGATATGAACGGCTGCACGAACAGCGACCACATTGTCATGGTCGATGATAGCAACTGAAATATATATTCATCTATGTTGTAAACTATATCACAATTAATTGCATTGACAAAAAAAAAATTATAAAAACTACTTCGCCTATGAAATAAGCTTCTAAAATTCATCAACGAACTGTTGATAAGAGGAATTTCTCAGATTACGTATTCAATATAATAAAAAAAAATACGAGTATATGAGTGAATGATGATAAAGTAGTGATAAAATAAAATATATTGTAACCGACCATGTCGATTGCGCAATTATGAGCTCTCCCTCTCAATCGACCCAAATAACATTCACCTCGTTGTCCACTTCCATCTCACTACTCACTATCTCGATACCTCTCCTGCGTGTGCACTTACTTTCTCCAGCGAATGGAACGAAAAATAAAATAAAACAGACAAACTGTAACATGGGCGAGTCCAAACATATATAAATATATGTTCACATGAACACTTGATGATTGTTGTTGTTTGACCAAAGTCATTTCGCCAACGCTTTCGTTTCACGTTACAGTACTTTTATTTAATGAATGAAAATGTACCCCAGCATTATAAACCATTCTATTTATTATCACCTTAAAATAGAGCCTTAAATAATGAATTTGGCCGTCCCATAAAAATTCAAACAGAAGGAGCAATAAATAAAAAATGAAAAACAGGCGAAAATATTGCATAAATATTGTAACTTGACGCAAAACACATTGAACCGTAGAGTTAAGTTAACAAAAAAAAAACACACCACCAATATAAATAAAACAAAATCATTGATCTCCAAAGCAAAACATCATTGCCCAGTCTCAAATGGTTGTCAATGACATTCCCGAAAAGTGCATAAACGTAATTAAATAAAAAATAAAACCGGAAAAAAAAAAACAACCGCTATGAATTATTAATCTAAGCAAACAACAAATTTTTATTTTTGTATTTGTGGGAGTTTCCCGACGGATTTTTTTCCCCTCCCATTTAGGGGAGATCAATTTCTTACGTCCAATATCTCTGCATTGTCTGGCTGCTCTGGGACTCCTGTTATTGGGTTAATGGTAATAACTTCCGGATAATTGTGGCTTTCAGTTTCCTGCCGTTTGGTATTGTCAGTCGATCGCAATTGACGATGATTAATGACGACCACGTGTCTCAATGGATCATCGTCCTATTCATAGATGTATTATAGAAACAAAACGTTTTTTCATGCGTTTCTTAGAAATTAATTATGTATTGAATTATACATTTTTACCTTGAATTGAATCTCAATTTCTCTTATCAATCTCGCCACAGGCCACCGAAGCATTAAATATATTACACAGTTAGAAAGAGATATTTCAGTTAAAGATTCGTTTCAATTGAAAAAAATGATATCGAGAGGGAGAGAGAGAGAGAGAAAGAGAGAGAAAGAGAGTAAGAGAGTGAGAATTATACATGTATATTTATAAATAATTATTCATGCTCACAGATCGTTGCGATTCATTGCATGCAATTAAAGGATTACCGGCACGTAATAAAAAAATCGAAGAGAAAGTATTGACTCACCTTGCCGGCACTTGATGAAGAATTTGATCCCCGATCTTTCACTACAGAATTTTTCTGAAACAATAAACACTATTCAATATTTACCACATCAAATTGATTTTAAATATCGCTTATGTCACACTAAAAAATATTGTGTATGAAAATTAATATCATTTATGCCGAATGAGTTCACACTAAACGTATTATATAAACAGGTAATCAACAGTTAATTATACTCGCATAAAAAGAATCTGTGTACGAGTTTAGATGTCTCTATAAATCATAGAGAAGACATATATAGAGACATCATTGAATGAACACATCAATTATTGAGTCAAAAAAATTTTTTTCAATCATTTATTCAGTGTAAAAAAATTTATTTCTGTTACAAACTCACCAGCTGGGCGATTTTCGCTTTGAATTCCGGTGGATAATTGTCACCCTCGTCTACTTCACGATCAATTTTCAATATTATCGATGATTTATTAAGTATTTTATTGCCCCTTCGCGGACTCGCAATTGCTGACGAAATTCTCAGATTATCGGATGTAGAAATTTCGTTGCTTATTGGGGATTCAGTCGATGATAATTCAGCAACCACCTTTTTTTTATGTGCTGGACGTCTTTGCAATGCCCAACTGGGATTACCATGGGATGGTGATGTTTGTTGATTGTTTTGAGTGTGAGGAGTAACGGAAGTGGCTTGCGAACCCTCTACCTTAGGTTTCCGGCCACGAAAACCAAGACCATGATTGAAAAAGTCTTCTTTGAGTAATTTTTTAATTGACAAGGATGAAGCGGCGGCTCGTCGAGAATTTGATGAATTTATTGTATCATGTGACAATAATGTAGGAATAATTGAAGCTGTACTGGAAGACAATGGCACGTTTGTCGTTGCTTCAATTGTTTCTGATGGTGAAACGATTGTCGTAGTTTTCATTTCAATTTCTGTTGTCATTAGAGATTTCACTGTGAAAGACTGACGATTCATACGAGATTTGGCGGTAATTTTTGATGGAGACGATAATGCAGTGGGTGATCGTGAACGAGATTGCACTGATAAATCAGCCATATCATTATTCGATTTTGATTTTTCAATTGTTCTACCGTATCTTCCAATAATTATCTTCTTATCGGCAGTGGATTTATCAATGGGAAAATCATTCTCACGATTTCGTGATTGTGACGCAGTCTTTAGTTCACTCGAATTAATTTTCCGATTTTTCGAATGTGATTCAGAATGTTCCTGTGAGTTTTCTCCATTTCTGCCAACGTCTTCGGTCAATTTGCCGTTACGACTTGTTTTATTTCGTAATTGTAATGGACGAGATTTTCGAGACTTGAAATTATCAGCAGTTGCTCTTGATCCTGGCAAGCTCTTTTCTTCTGAATAATTAGTTGTCGTTGTTATTATGTCAGTTTGTAAAGCACTGTTTACATTAAATTCATCGGAATTCGACGGGAGAGTGTCATGTCTTGGAGTGCTACGCTCCGTGATACGTCTATATGGACGTTTAGACGTTGCACGAGACAATTTCTCGCTTTCAATTGATCCCGAGGCGGTTTCACTCGCACTCGATCTGAATGAATATTTATTCGAGGTTGCAAAATCTCTTGGCGAGACTGTGGGCATAATTTTCCTTCCAGTTCGAGACCTTGGTATATCGCTATCAGATAGTTGCGGTGCACCTGTGTCTATTCTCCTATCTGAACCTCGAGACCTCAACAAACTCGTTGAATGACGATTATTTGTACGCAATGATTTATTTGGTAATTCAAGATTGAAACTGTCGTCAGCACTGTGATTAATTTTTTGTAATGAGGGTTCGGGTAAATATCTCCTGTCGTTGGTTGCTGCCCTGGCCAAATCACCATTAGGTTTAGATTGTTGACGTCTCGGAGAACCAACGCGACGTCGAATTGGGTTTGCCAACTGGTTGATTGTTGATTTTTCACTGGTTGTTTGCATACTTGTTGCGTCATATGATTTGCTCTGACGTGTATATGGATTATTGGCCGGATAATTTCGACGATTTAACCTCGATTGAGCGGTGAAAGGCTCAGGGGTGGATTCCAATGTTTTTTCAAACTTCACATTATTAAAGCGCGCAGCACCTCGACTTCTGCTTGTCAATGTTGTATGACTGTCATCCTGAAATACGATATTTGGAACCCAATTAGTGAGAGTGCTAATAATATATTCGAAAATAATTTTTTTTATTATAAATATAATGAATTAAAAATATATGATAATGTCATTCAATGAGAGCTGAAAAAATTTAAATTGTTGAAAACGCATGATAAAAAAATTCGTCCTGCAAAACGACTATTCTATCATGTGATTTAATATTCAGAAACCATTAATATTATATAGGAGAAAAATGAAATGCATATCAATAGATTCGCAATGGAAAGACCTATCCATAGACAGCTACTAGAAAATTATCGTATGATTAATTCGAGTCATTCATATATATATATATATATATATAGAAAAGAATATATTGTAAAGAAAAGAAAAAATAATGGGCACTATTTGCAAGAGACCGTCAGGCTGCTTGAAATAAAAGTACGCTGTCTTGTGGGCAATTTCATTACCAATCGGTCATGATTTCGCTGGTAAATTAGGCTCATCATAACCGTCCAAACTTTGGGAGAACAAATCACGACGATGCACGACATCAGAAAACTTACGGAACAATTTATCAATGGGAATCATTATCCTTACATTATCTATATATTAAGAGTTAATATTAAATCAAATTTTCGGCGATAAATATCAATATTTTCGAATAGAATCTCACTCCCATTTTAGAATTAAAGCAAATCAGCTATTACCGTAAATACGAGTTTCAGATTAGAACTAAAATAAAACTAAAATAATGAGTAATGAATAATATGCCAACATAAAATTTCTTCGGTAACGATATCAATGTGCCAATTTTTTTTTAAACTCCAGTTGCTTAAACAATGGGCATTATTATCTAAGGAAAAAGTTGTAATGGATTGACATAATACATATTTATATACAGTGTGTTGGAGGATAGCGATTTTATTGGCTATACATGGCTGAATAATAATAATATTGATAATAATTATGCGATAGTTTTTTTCTCACATAACAACTACACATTAAATGTTGAACTCGTATTAATATTTTTTCGCGACTACTTTATGAAAATTCTATGTATGTTGATTTCCCTCGATCACTGCTTACCTTCATTTTTCATCACGCGGTTTCCTTTGTGAACAATTTAAATTCCATAGCAGCAACTCACACCAAATAAATTGAATGCATAGATTGTAATTATAGAGATACATGAGACGATGAGTAGAGAATCGTGCAAATAATCAATGCTTTAATTATATATTGATGATAGAAATCGAAAAAATGCAAAGTGTAATATTCGAATAAATCTCTACACAGAGCGTGTGAAATCAAGATAATAGGCATGAAGAATTTGTAGTTCTCTACCAATTAATTTTGTCCCATTTAAAAAAATTTATGTTACAATAAACATTGTAGTAAAAAATATTTTTTTTTTTCAACATAATTGCGTTGTACATAAAATTCATATCTGCAATTCACTTCACATGCACTTGAATGTGTCCATGACAGTGCCACGTTCGTGATGAGTAGTAAAAAACAATAATTCGATCACCAATACGAGCAAACATTTTATTGCTGTCCTTCGAATATCACAGCTATATTCGTTAAATTGTTGCGAACCCAAAAATATAACGCGAGGCGGTCTGGCAGCTCCGATTCGTTATCTCCCACTAATAAATAATAATATTTTTTTTTCATACTTCAATACGTAAATAATTTTTAATTATTAGTTAGTAATATTTATTTCCATATATGCATCATATTCGTACACAATATTAACGATACTCAAGCTATCAACGTATCCAATTTAAAATAGGTGATAAATTTATTTATGGTTTTACTAATTCCAATAAAAATTAAATCTTAAACGGGACAAAAATGAAATGCATAACAATCGATTCGCAACTGAAAAACCAATCGATAGACGCAGCATAGAAAATTATCATATGTATTATTCGATTCATTCATATATGTAGCGTTTAAAAAATGTAATGAAGGCAAATTATTATGTGAAATACGGTCAATTGCAATTTCAAGATCATTATTTTTAACGAGTATGTGTACCCTGGAGAAACTGGCTATGTCAAGAACTTTATCTGTACGATTGTATAAAGACCTAGCCCAAATCCGATTTTATCCCGTATACTTTGGAAGTAAATTTACCGAATTGAAGATATATACTAACAACAATGCTACAAGCTTTCAACCTCCAAGGAACATCCATCCACAACTATTTCTATTGAAAAATATTATGCAATAATTAATACAACAACTGAATTCAATTTTTTTTCAGGTCAAATGAACATTTTTATCATTGGCGTGTCATTAAATAAGTTATTTAGCCGATATTTTGAAACTCTTCACAGGGGAACACTCGTACAAGTAAAAATAATTATACCACATTAACTCTGTGCTACATAGGTGATAATAAAGTCATTATAAATTAGCAGTTCTCAACAGAAAGTATGAAGGCAGTGATTTTATCATCACTAATTTGCGACACCGATAAGTTATTGGTGATAAAATCGAACGAAGTAAGAACCACATAAATTAAAAATAATACAATAATCAAGGTGACATCGGCAACCTGTAAATATATATATATATATATATCAAATCATACATTGAATGAACTAAGTATAGAAAAAAATTGATAACGTCTCTACTTATCATTTATTTGTTAAACATGAATTATTCAGCCAATGATTAGAATTAACTAGAGAAATAATCAAGTTGTATATGGCAATTTTTACACAGATGTCGGACGCTTAAACGTTAATATCGATATTTTCTAATCGAACCTCGAGTAAATCTAAAATTGAATTGAATCAACTTTATAATTTTTAGATTATGACAGCAATAAAATATAATGAATAATATATGAAAAATTTCTTCGGTAACAACATTATTGTGTCAATTTTTGTTTCAACTTCAGTTGTTTAAACACTGCCCATTCTCATCTGAAGGAAGAATTGTGAATCATTGATGTAATACATATTTATGTACAGACTATTGTATGATAACAATTTTATTGGCTGCACACGGTCTTTGCATGTGACCTAACTACAGTTTAAAAGTTTCACTCTCATTTATTTTACTTTTCTTATTGATTATTTTATGAAAATACTATGTATGTTGATTTTCCTTGATCACTAAATACCTTTATTTATCATCAATTCGTTTCCTTTGTAAACAATTTTGATTTTAAAAAGCAGCAGTCTACCCAGTTTATTCCCCGGTATAATTATAGAGGTAAATGAGACGATGAGTGGAAAATCAAGCAAATAATTAGTACTTTAATTATATATTGATGATAGATATCGAAAAAAGGTGAAGTGTGAAGTTTAAATAAATAATTTCTTACAGACCGTGTGAAACTCAGATAATAGGAGTGAATGTTCTACCGAAAAATTTAGTCACATCTAAAAAAATTTTAATGTACCAACATCGTTGTAAAAAATGTTTTCGTTTTCAATGCCATTGCGTTGCATATACGGAATAATTGACCATCCAGTCGTATGACTGACTATATATGTGACTATCCTGGATCCCAATTTTGATGTAATATCTGTAACAATCCATCAATTGTTCAATTATATATCTCAATTATATATATCAAATCGTTCATAATAATCATTAAAAAAAATTATCGCCCAATAATTGAATGTCAAATTGGTAGTTTTTAGCAATCGAACAATTCATGGATATAAATAGAATGATTCTTTTTATATCGCCTTGTTTCGACTATCGTGTTTCGAAATTAATTGATATACGTGCACGAGAACGTGTCCATGATAAAGCAACGTCGCGATGAGTAATCTTCAAAAGACAATAACTCAATTGCCAATGCCAGCAAAGATTCTGCATCTTCTTCCACTATAAAACGAAAATATTTTTCATAAAATTAAAAATAACAAAAACATTAAAAATAACTAATAAAAATTGATGCTTATATTGTAGATCCGATTAATGCAACATTAGCTCGTGAAAATTTGATTGTTTCATATTACCTTCCCGGATATAATATGGCGAGGCTATTACACTAGAGATAACAATAATGAACATTTAACAATTAATAAATGATAGATATATCCGCTGGGTATGTACGATCAGCTGGAGTGGGAGAAATTGCAGAGCCAAGAATAGTATAAATTCTGGATAAATACCAGTAAATTCAGTCATTTATATAGTGGTAGCGTAACATTTAACATCACAATATTTACTTCAACGGAAAAAATGTTGATATACTTCATAGCCGTATTGGTGTGTCTGGCCAACATCGCCAATGGTAAAATATCCTACTTTTATTTTAAATTATTTTATATTATGACGTTGCAAAAAAAAAAAAATACTAGTATTTCTCATAAATTTCTCGGATTACACCTAAATACTTCCCTATGAATAAAGACTGATGTCATCCATCTTTTTCGATTGCACTATTGCCCAATCACAAAAATAGTATAACACGCATCATTACCATTTCAACATATTCGATTAATATTATTTTATCAATGTACTATATTATTTTGCAGATGCCAACGCCGGTATATTTACAAAGCATAAGCAGTCTGAACATGATGTTGAATTTCATCTTTACACCAAGTAAGAACTCTCTGACTATTAATATTACTACATGAACATTAATATTAAAGTAAATTATTATGATTTTAGGAAAAATCCATTGACACCGTACTTGCTAGAAAGAAATAATGAACGCAATTTTGAAAAGAGTCCCCTCAATCCTGAAAATACGACAATAATCTATATTCATGGCTTTTTCGGAAGCGCACATGGTGAATCGGCTCAATTAATTAAGAACGGTGAGAAAATTATTTTTTTGTTCATGTGTGCTCATCAACATTATTGGAGTTTTTATCATTTTCAGATTATCTCTCTAATGGAGAATTCAACGTTATTTTGGTAGACTGGAAGAAACTCGCGGAATTTCCAAACTACTACGAAGCATTCAAGCATGTTCCACTAGTTGGACAGTATACAA